>JAJIYU010020208.1:0-10497 GCA_030144865.1 Tinospora cordifolia | reverse complement strand
GTTTATATTTAAATATATACATATATGTGTTTTAAACTCAAATTTCGATTATTACGTCACTAAAATTTTCAGTATTACAATTATTACGTCACTAAAATTTCAGGTATTACAGTGTGTAAGGTAACCTTTAATTGATTCATGAATTTATTACTCAAAAGTTGTTTGAAATGTTGGAGAATTTTCTTGAATGTAAAATGTCATCATTAATTGAGGTGAAAGGTAAGATGAAAAAAGTTGATGTAGCCGAGAACAATAGTAAATGCAAGCATAACGTAGCCGAGAACAATAGTAAATGCAAGCATAACGAGTGTGCAAGGTGTTATATGTCCTTTAGTCGTGATAATACAAGACGAAGGTTTTTAAGATGCTAATATTGGCAAGTAAGTAAAGAACAAACATGTGACATATGAGTAGTATTTAAATGGAATTATTATGTTTGCTTAGATTTCGTTGTTCGGGTTTCATGATAGATAGAAGAGGACTGTGGTTGGTTTAGGTGACTGGACCCAACTCCGTCGTTCAAGGTTAAGGAACTTTGTGATCCATTTATTGCAAAGATTGGGAGTCTAAGGGACAAAATAGATCATCTTGAACTAGTGAAAAGTCATCCAAATAATCAATTAGATGAGGTAAAGGCGAAGATTTCACTGCTGAAGTATGAAAATCAAAAGCTTACAAAGATTGCTAAATTGGCCAAGGAGCACAAGGTAATGAAGAAAATGTTGGTATCAAGGAGCATAGTTACAAGGAAGATCATTGTTGTTGTTGGCATTTCTTGTCTATTATTTTTCATGATGAAGATTGTACTTGGCTTCAAACGAGGTACTCATTATGTATGATAACCCCATGAAGTCATAAAACTCCTTTTGCTTCTATGAATCTATCTTGCTTTATGAAAAGGTTGTGAGTTTTTCATATGTATGATGACCCCATTTGAATTTCAAAGCAATAGATACAATTCCTTTTTTAGGTGATATCTTGGCTTCAAACAACATACTCATTTATTGTTGTAATAATAAACCAGGTGAAGATATCTTTTTTTTTTAATCGTCTTTGTTTTTCTTTTTTTTTTTTAAGTGAAGTGAAGATGACTTAAAAAAAAAAAAAATGAAGTGAAGATGATTTGAAAAATAAAAACTTATCCAAAGTAAAAGCGGTTTCAATGAAGACGTCTTCACCGGTGTTTTTTTTAACGAATATGATTTGATTAAAAAAATGAAAACTGAAGACGATTAAAAAAAAGACACCTCCAGTGAGTTCCTTCAACGAGTCATCCTAAGTAATTTTACATCTAAACAGTGTTTTATTAGTTCCTTCTTCAGTGAGTCATTGTAGTAAGCAATTTTATATCCAAACAAATTGAGGACGTAAACTTCAACTCAGAGCATTTTTTTCTTCATATTTATGTTTTAAGTAGGATAAAACATGTCAGTCAATGTATTGTGGAATTTATGTGAAATCATATGAGTGATATGAGGAGAAAATCATTTCTTAACCATGCAACTAACATCTTGGAGTTTGCACCAGTCAAACATACTATTCCTGTACATATTACAAAACATAAGCAACCTGCCAAGTAGAGGACTCCAACATACTCTACTATGGGAAGTATACTTCAATTTTATTAAAAATATTTTAAATATAATATCTGCAAGACTCTACATATAATATTTGCTACAATGAGAAAAAGATGGCGAAAAAGAACATGATATACAAACGAAAAACCTCTTTTGGTGCTACTCTAATTTATGTGTATACGTGTATGCATAAGTGCTCATGTGTTAATGTTTTCTGCTACTACAACAGAAATAACAAAATAGAGAGTTTACGTATTGAATATGTTAACTACAAAAAAGATTACATATTGAAGGCTCATTAACTAGGACTACTATGTTTGACACCAAACGAGAGTTTTCAAAGAATAAAAAAAACCACAAAACCCATTTCTCATATGGGGATTCACAACCATTCCATACATCTACATAAGCCTCAAGGTTCTTTATTTTTAGAAGATTCCCCAATATTGATGTGCAGAGTTACTTTTCCCGATGGCCTCCACACTGGAAACTTTTGCCTTTCACTATGAGTGGCAGTTGGAGTACTCACACGTGTCTCCCTCCCTGCTATCAAAGTCGTTGCTCTTGGTCCTGATACACATCTTACATTCGTTTGCCCAGGCATCTTGAGATACATGCATAATTAACAAACATTATCCATATAAGTGGAGGCATTGGTACATGTTTGAGAAAATTTCACACAATTGAAAATCAGATACCCTCATATATATATTGCCAATTTCACCAAATATCCTTACCCCCCATTCCTTGTCGAACAAGTATGTTATTATCAAGATCAATTCGCAATAATGATACTATTTTTTTTATTTTCACATAAAAGGGTAAAAATATAGCAATTTACCTGTTGCATTTCAGCGTGGTACTTCCTTTTCTCACCTTCGCTCATAGCAGGTGGCCTTGTAGTATTCGAAGCATGAATTGCACTTTGGGTTGATTCTTAAGTGTGTGTTTCACCAACCTATTAGCAATTAAGAGTAGCAGGTGGCCTTGTAGTATTAGCAATGATATTATTTTTTAAGCATGAATTGCCTTTAAATTACAAAATTAAAAAGAAATATACATTACTTACATTGACAGAACATTGTGTCTGACTCTTATTCGTAGTGTCACCTACATGTGACTATGAACTTCTTCTTGTATCAACATTATTCTTCCTTGGCCTACCTCTCTTTCCCTGTAGCAAAAAGTAAACATGTAATTATGTAGTGTCAAAACATGTACTCATGATAATGTGAAAATAAAGTTTTTGGATACTCACAGGTTGTTTATAAACAGTTGGAGCAAATCCAGGTTTGTCTTTATTGGGGCAAGCTTTCTTATTGTGCCCAACTTCACCACATAATCTGCAAGTCATTGTCATGCCATGCCTTGACATTTTCTTTCTTATTGTGCCCAACTTCACCGCATAATCTGCAAGTCATTGTCATGCCATGCCTTGACATTTTCTTTCCATCACCTTGTCTTTCATCAAATGTCTTTTTCCTATTCTTCTTATGTCTACCCGACATCTTCTTGTATGGGGCCGAGGAGACGAGGGGCGGAGGGGGGGGGGGTAGCGGCCTTGACTGCATCTCCTTCAACTTCTAGCCACATTCTGGGTCCATTGATAGGGTCCAAAGGAGATTCATATGCTTTTTGGTAGAACCCTTTTGTTAAGTAAGGGTCAACATAGGTCACTGGATCTTGCTTCAAGAAATTAATGCATAACACTTCATGGCAACAAGGAATACCAGTCAACTCCCACTCTCTACAATTGCATTTTGTAACATTCAAAGCTCCATTTTGTGACATTCAAAGCATACTTTTGTAATACGTCCTTCATCATGTCATTCACAGAATAAGATGGCATTTGACGAAAGGTTTCCAAAAACTCATTTGCTAACCACTCACTATTCGCTTGCTTATTTGTTATTAACCTATAACAAGAATGTTCTACTTCAACTGATCTAATAACAAACATATTTTTTTATTCAACTCTACTCGCGTATAATCTCCAAAAACAATTATTAGCACATCTAACTTTTGCTCTCTTATGATTGCTTCTAACCCATCTAACATTAAAGCCTTATTCAGTTGTACAGTTCTGAACAGTTCTCTTAAACTGATATTTATTGTCAAACCACATTGTAACTTTAAACTTCAAATCTTTGTGGTTACAATTAGGATCATATATCAACTTTCTTTGCTTCTTTGACCTAAAAATCTAAGGTTAGATTGCATACATTGACACATAGTTAATAAATTGATAGATAGCAAACATCACAACTTAAATAATAATCATACCTTCCTTGCATCCAATTCTCATCGTCAGTGCTCTCAGGAGTTAAAACCTCACCATCAGATTCTTCGTATTTTGACTCGTATGGTCCTACATGGTCTGCGAACATCTCAAATCCTTCACTTAATTGGTATGTAGGTTCTTCAATTTGTACGATTGCTCTTGATAATTCATTATTGTCCAATGCTAGACCAGCACCATAATTAGGAAGCGTCCTCTTTATAAGCCTCAAGTTTGTCATCGTAGTAGAATACTCATCATCACTATCTTCGCTATCTGTGCTACATTCATCCCATCGACATTCATTGCCAATATCAAAATCTTTATCACTGGGATCATCCAAAGGAAAATTGAAGCTATCAATTGTAACCTCTTCTAATTCTTCACCCCTACAAAATTGAAGAGACTAATTCAGCCATCTAGCCATCTAGCCAGCCCAAATCTTCATGTTGAGGCTGCTAAATATATAAGTAAGTTGTTGATATATATTTTTGGACATGCCTTTCGCTCATACATTAAATGGGTGGATATTGGCAAGGCTTACTTAATGTATTTTAGCACATTAAATGCTTCATGTATATAAGAACAAATAAAAAATTCATCCATTATACATATAAAGGGAACATGTTTGTTGTTAACTATAAAATATAATCAACTCATCAATTGCTTGTAGAAGAAAATTTTTAATTCAATATTACATTTTTATACAAAATCATCATTAAAAAAATGCTACAATAAAGTTCTACGAGCAATAGATGCCAAACATTATTCACTAAGAAAATGTATTATTGAACTTCTCTCAAATCAGACTTTTTAAATCATGCAAAAATTATGTATAAATTTCAAGTTCCTAATTTTTTGGAAAACAATGTGTTTCAAGTGACAAATTTTCTTTTTATCTCTAGAAGAAACAAACTTGTGAGGATCTAGCTACATGGTGGATAAGTCAACGACCTCCTTCACTACCTCAACAGAAACCAACCAATATCCTCACCAACTTGGGAGAGACACTGATAGTAAGTCCTGGAACCATGACATCCTGTCCATCCATACCTTCCTAAGTCTCACTTTTCATAATTCACAAAACATATTTATAGATGAACCATTAAATTGGACAAAAATGTAAAAATTTGATAAAACTAGTAAGAGCGATTAGTAGTTTTGAAACAATAGTGTTTTTAGGGCTTTAAGACAATACTTGGCCTTGTAAATATTGACAATGATATGAGGAATACTATTTTTTCACCTTGACAATGTGCTTTCAACCTTGTAAAGGACAAACGTGATCCATGTGCACTAATGAAAAAACTACAATAATCTCTAGCTATATGTATACCAACTGCTGATGAAATAATACATAGAAATGTCGATGAAAATAACACGATCACTAATGAAAAAACAAATCAATCGAATTTAATGAAACTAAATCAATCGCAAAGTTTATAAATTTGTTTCATGCCGTTCTAAATCTGATTCACTCCACGGTCTCTGCATCTAAGATTGGCTTAACTTGGTGTCTTTGTTCTTTTGTTTACCCTGGACCTCCACTGCACTTTATTTTGCGCCTTGAGACCTCTTGTTTGCACTGCACTGCATTCTGTTCGCACTGCACAAACTGTTCACCGTTAGACCTCCAAAGATGCTAAATCAATCACTTCGTTCTGTTCTATGCACCACTGAGCGTTTTCTAGGGCACCGACGAACTGCACTGCGTTCTAAACTTCCGTTCTGTGACAACTCCCTGCTTTCTCTTCTATCTTCCTTAAATGACCTGTGCGACACAAGGAAATGGTGGAGAATTGTGTTACTTTCTTTTTCACGCAGGAATCCATGGTCTGGGGTAGGAATGGTGAAGAGGGGGTTACTATTCTTTCTCAACCAATTCTCCACGGTTTGGGGCACGAATGGTGAAGAATGGCTTTACTCTTCGTTCTGGGCGGGAATGGTGAAGAGGGCAAGGTGAACAACAAACTTTGAAAAGTGAACAACAAAGAATTTTGGGGATTAGTGAATGTTTGTTATTTTGTGGATTTAGTGAAAGCAAGGATTTTGATTTGAGGTATTTGTGAAATAAGTTAATCTGGGGTATTTGTGAAATAAAAATTTTTGCCTGAGTTGTTAAGCTCTCGATGACGTGGCACACACTATTCTTGCCACGTCGGTGCCAACTAAGCGCCATGTAAGCAACCACATGTGCAACTCAACCCTAGGATAGAAATGCTACAAAATTGAAAAGGTATATATCTAACTGCTACTTTTCAAAGCATGGGATTATTCTACAAAAATGGGCAAAGGTTAGGATTTTTAAACCCATTAGCCCTAAAAAGTAAAAACATAGTTTTTTTTTTTTTTTTCATTATGATGACAGATACATTTAGAAATTTTTTTTAAAAAAATTACTTTTTAAATTTTTTATTTTTAAACTATATTGTTGTTTTCGAATTGTTAATCAACATCCTAAAAAAATAATAAATTTGAACAAGTTATAATTATGTCTTCAATAACTGTTCAATAATTATTTATTAAAGTCTTAGGTTTAGGGTTTAAAATGATAAAAATCCTTTTGGGGAATGTTATTTCTTTCTTTTTTTTTTTTTTGGATAGAACAAGAGTTTATTTATACTAAATACATAATCCTACACACACACACACACACACACACATATATATATGCACACAAAAAAAATATACCTAACATATATATAATTAGAATAATTACGTAAATATAAATATTACGTAAATATATATATATATATACCCTTTATGTAATAGTTGTGAATGTTGTAAATATATAAAATACAATTATAGCAATCACATTATTGTTTATAACCATTGGGCGCAACTTATAAAAAAGAAAAATGAACATTGATTAAGTGGAAGGAAGAAGGTAGTAAATGTAAATAGTGACCAAGAGAAGTAACAAGATTGAGTAATATGACAATATGTTAATTAGAGGTAGCAATAAAAGTTACAACATAATAACATGATTCGAAATTACTATAAAGTTAATAGGATTGGTTTTATAATAAAAACACAATAATAAATGTATGTGACACAACATGTTTAAAAATTATAACACAAAAATTAATGTAGTTAACACAATTACATTTTATATTGAGATTTATATATATATTTTTTTGTGAAGACTTTTTAGTATTTTATATTATGCATGGAGATTGTAATTTTACAATATTTTAGTTAGTTTTTACTATGCAAGTATATAATTATGAGTTTGAATTTCTTATTTATATGTTAATATATAATTCATTTTTGTTGAATATATTGGAATGAAGCCGTTTAAATTTTTAAGCAATTTAAATAGGTTAAATAGATTAACTTGTTTAACTCATTTATTACACATTATTTGAATGGGTCAAATTTAAATTTGTAATTTTAACATAAAAAACAAATATAACATGACATATTATGATCTAATAATAAGAATTATTTTTCCCAATTTAATAAGATATGAAACTTTACAAAAATGGCCCTCATTTTTTTAACATAAAAGTGAAATTTGGGGAAGTATTATTAATAAATACTACGATAACTTTGATAGTTTTAGAAAAAGTGGCACGTCATGGAGTATCTATTTGGAAAATTTAAATAACTCACATGAAAATAACTCTCTTAAATGAAGTAGTGCTACCTGGTTTGCATGGTCACGTGAGAAAAGTAAACGCATTGTTTCCAACTATCACCAACATTGGGAAGATGGAAATCACAAGAAAGACACAGAGTTAGAGTCACGGATTGAGAAAGTAGTCACGCGAGGGCTCAAAAAGGTTTAGCAATGGAATGCAAGAGTACTCACTAGCAATGTGGGCTTCAACAAGGTTTAACAAAGACTACGGCCCAGAAAACGCAGTAGCAAAAATTTCTAATATATATATATTATTTATGATCTTATTATAACTCAAATGAACATTAATTTTAAAATATGCATAAAATCAGTTAGAAAACACACTGTGTAAAATAATATATATATATATATATATTAAATGTCCACCCATTTACTCTAATTTACCTAATTTTGTCAGCTTCTACTAACATGTATTTAAGAAATTTTTAAATGTTACATTAAAATTTTTTAACATAAGTTCTTTAACAATTATTATACTAAAACTTTATATAACGTGCATCTAATAACATAATATCAAAAAAAAAAAAAACTCAATACCAATTATAAGAACATCAGCTTTGGGCATGGCAGAGCGTTGAGCACTCGGTCTTATTATTATATTTTTTATTTTTTCATTTTTTTTAAAGCCTGATGTGGGCATCTCGTCCAAACCTTCAGTGCAGACCGAGCGTTTGGGCATGAGGGATGTCCTAATACTCAATAAGTGGCTTCAACTTTTAATATTATTAAAAATGAAAATTAAGTCGTAAGTTTCAAAATTTAAATGAAACTCTTTTCTTTTTAATTTGTTTTCAGACCACACCAATTTTTCGAATGGACAAGGATTTTTTGTATGTCTATTTGGGAAGGGGGAGAATGAAAGCACAAACTTATATAAGGAGTGCTTTTCTTTAATTTTGAAATGCCCTAGAGCAAAATATCTAGAGAGAAAAAGTTATTTACATAATCAATTCTACTGATGACTTGATCTTCTAGATATGTGATCTGCTGAGTTGAAAAAGATCGGTTGTCATCTTCCCTAATAGATCTATGTTGTGAACGTTGAAGCTTATGATCGAAGTGCTCTATTATAAGCTTCCAAACATAAATACGCATACTTGCAAATTTTTTCATCAAGATATACACAACAAATTTATGTATTTTCACTTCTATATATTTTTATATAATACTAAGTTTGTCGGAGTTACATATACGAGAATTTTTATGCCTATATTCTATATATACTACGTACATAATTCTAGATCTTTATCAAAAACAAATCAGAGTATACAAAAAATGGACTTTAGTATTATATAATAAACATATATAAGTAAAAATACATGAATTTGTTGTGTATACCTTGAAAAAAAAAACTTATGAAATGAATTTGAGTGGATTACAAACTAAATGGTGTATATCTTGTATACAACGCAAATATATATATAGTATACTTGTGATACCCCAAGATTTTATTTAATTCTTTAAATGATAATTAGATCAAGTAAACATAAAATAAAATAATTAAATAAATAAAATTAAGGAAACAAAAGAAAAAATGATATAAAATATGCACAATTAAATTTATAAGGGATATTACGTTTGTGTCTGCATGTAAAGTTAATATCCAGTATATGGGAATGCTCAAGTACTCATTTCATTTTGATTATTACGACATTACTTATCACTATTGTGGTAATAAGTAAAAATTAAGGAGATTCTCCAATAAAGTTTGAAGACCATTGGGTATAAGATGAGGTTTTAGTAAATTCTACTAGTTGAACTATTGTACATCAACTAGTATACAGGAGGCTTATATTATAATCCACGTGTGTATTTGTGAAATGTTAGATTAATTGGACTGAAAAGATGTGTAAAACATATTTGATCTATAAGAATTAGTTTGCTGAAGTGTAATAACCCAAAAATTTAAAAATACTTTTAAATTTAAAAATCTATATATAATTGTCTTTTTTTAACTAAGTGAATTAAACAAAAAAAATATTTCATTGATATATATATATATATATATATATATATATATATAATGGGCAAGTGCTCCATGTTATGGTCACTCATACAAGCTTACCAAAAAAAAGGAACTTTCTTTGCTATTGCTCTCCTTCACTCATGTAGAGAGTTTGAACAAAAAAAAAAAACCAGATTTTCGGATCTGTAACATGTTCAAGATCTAGTGTTGCAGATCCGTTGCAAAGAAGGAAGAAACTTCATATTCGAAGTGTATTTTTTTTTTAGATCTAAAGGTTTTGGTTGCTGCAAAACAAAGGAAAGAAGTAAAAGAGGAGCCGTATATGCATTTGGCGTTACACAAAGAGGAAGGTGGCTAGCTGCTTGCCGAGGAGGAGGAAGAACAGATCTGCAACAGACAAATCTCAGATCTGCAAACCAGCCACCGACCAGCCGTATATGCCTCTGTTTCGTGCTCACAAAAAAAATGACCAGCTACTGGGTCTAGTTGCTTCACTGCGGTCGTTAGTTGTGAAAAACAAAGTTGCAGAAAAATTTGTTCTCGTTGCAGCTCGCGGCTC
This sequence comes from Tinospora cordifolia, assembly GCA_030144865.1. Lineage (NCBI taxonomy): Eukaryota > Viridiplantae > Streptophyta > Magnoliopsida > Ranunculales > Menispermaceae > Tinospora > Tinospora cordifolia. Next base: position 474 of record JAJIYU010020208.1, on the reverse strand, counting down.
GTCATGGAAGAAAAGCAACCAGAGCTGTTGTAGCTCACCGTGGAGGAAGAACAGAGCCACAAAACTTTGTTTTTCGTCGCTGCTAGTGCTTCTTCAGTTGGGAGTTTTCATGTTGTTGCTGTCCACCGTAGTATCGCTGCAAGTGCATTTGCTGGTGCGTGATTTGGTCTGCCCAACTGTGCGTGATTTGGTAGCAAAGAAGAAGAGGAAATAGGCAGCTGTGCGTGGTGAAGAAGAACAGAGCTGCAAGCTTTGTTTTCTGGTTGCAGCTCGTCGTGGAGAAGAAGAAGACGCAGAAGAGGAGGAGAAACCAGATCTGCAGCGTGTGGTGTAAGTTTGTTGTTGTGCGTTTGCTTGTTGTCTGTCGTGGTGCTGTTGTTAGTGCATTTTCAGTGTGAAATGAAGATTTGTACTAGCTGATACACAAAGAACAGATTCTAGTGTGCAAGAGTGTAGTGATTTGCATTTTGGGTG
>JAJIYU010020207.1:0-10516 GCA_030144865.1 Tinospora cordifolia | reverse complement strand
ATATTTATAGTTTTCAGTTATTTTTTTATATTTAAGTAAATTATATGTTTATGAATTATCACATCAGCGGTCACTTACTTTAATTTAAAGACTGCTTCTTTATATAAAGGTGGATGTATCAAACTTTTGTCAAACACGCAACACTAAGTGCCTTTGCATGTTAAACGCACCTTTTTAATAATAAATTTTATTTTCTCACATAATAAATGAATCCATAACAATTCAACTTTAATTATTATTAATTTTCATTTTTTTGATAATTTTGGACATTTGAGTTATATAAATAATAAGTAATAATATTGTAACCCTTTCTCTCGTAATATGTTCACGAGCCAATTTTACATGCATAATGAGACTATTTATCGTTTAAGTTACTGTATGACCATAAACGAAAAAACTTTCCCAACTTGAAACCTCAAATTGAAAGGTATTAAGTTTCACTCATTCAATTTAATTTGTATTGATAAAATTGTCACTTTCACCTAGAAAGAAAAAAAAAAAAAGTAAAAGTAATAGCCTATTTGTGTTATACTCAATGCCAGCCTTGAGGTAGGGCTCAAAGGGCTGATGGCTCTAGGTCGTTGGGGCGCCTTATTTTTGGAAGCCTCTATATATGTAATTAAAAAAATTATAAAACATTTATTTATTAATTAAGCCTTTATTTTTGGAGTCCTCATTTATTATTTTGCCCTAGACCTTTAATATTATTAGACCGGCACTGATTATATTAAGAAGATATCGCGCCATTATAAAATTGGTGCAAGTTGATAAAGAAATTGTTTTCTAAATTTTAAAAGTTTGTATATAATAATAATAATAATAATAATAATAATAATAATAATAATAATAATAACTTTAAATAATATGTGGCAACTTTTGTTAAAATTTGAAACCTTAATAAATTAAACCGAAAATAAATCGATTTGCAAAATTGTACATACTCAAAACAATTTGATTTTAGTTTTGAGGTCAGCTTTTTTGGTTTAAGATTTATTGTTTGATTAATTTTTAATATTTATTTATTTTTATTAAGGGCCACATCATATTTAAAAAAAATAAATAATCAGAGCGTTGAATGCTCGGTGCAGATCGAGCGCTCAACGCTCCGCTGTTGAGGTCAGCTTGCCCAAACGGACATTGTTGTTGCCCTCATATGTATTCAAACTAATTTATATACATTTGAGATTAATTATTGTTTGAAATACAATAAAATTATAATTGAAGGAATTCCTTCACATTATTTTCTAATACATAATGTTGGAACCTAATATCTCTGGTTAAGGTATTAAATTTTGTTTTTCTTTTCATTTTTCCCTTCACAAATTTAACGAACAGAACCGTAAGAAGTTAACCGTAACAGGACCTTTTGCGACAGATCACTGGTCACTTGGCTTGGCGGCGAAGTCGTCCATCGTAACGGTCGTCTTGGTCAAAGACGTTGGCCTAGGATGAAGCCGTAAATCGAAACAAAATCGCGGGTAATTGCCAAAACGAATCGATAATGAAGAAAATACAATAATAATAATAAATAAATGGAAATAATAATACACTCACCTGATAAGAACGAGAAGTCAGAAAATAAATAAATAAATAAAATAAACGAGGGACTGGAAGTCTGAAACCGAGCATTATTAAAGAGAAATCAAATTCCATACATCAAAATCAAATCTTTCTTTCAATTTCAGCACTTTGGATCTCGTTTGCTTATGCAAGCTTTGCTTCAGAAGCTTCCGATTTCGAAATTTCGCTGATTCCATCTCTGAAATTTCAATTTCTTCGACTCTCTCTTCTTCTTCTTCAAGATCAGGATGAGAAAAAGAGAAAGGGAGAACCCATGCGGAATCTGTGGGCACTATCACAAATACGAAGAAGGGGAGATTTGCGGAATTTGTGGACACCGTGTTCCTTCTTCAACTGATAAGACAGGGTTTCAGGTGAGCGCTTTTCCGTCGGAGATCCTGCCGGAGTTTCTGTACCTAGGAAGTTACGATAATGCTTCAAGAGCTGAGCTTCTCAAGGCACAAGGGATTTCTCGAGTTCTCAATGTAATAAGCTTGCTCTTCTGTCACTCTCTTTTAACTTTTTATTTTCTTTTTTGAAAATTTAATTGTTTATATGCTTTATTTTAGTTAGTGGAAAAAAATTAGGTTCAAATGTTGAATGATTGTGTCATAAGTCCGTTTGGATTACGTTTTCATATGTTGCTGAAAAGAAGAGCGCGGGGAACTTTTTTAGTTGGTTTATGTCGCGGAAGTGGTGATTCCAATAGGGTTTTAAGGTTTTTTTGCCGTGACTTTATGGATTTCTTGAATCATACAATACTTGATTTGTGGGTATAGTGTTGGGTTCTGAGCAATATCTTGTATGCCTAGATGCTGGCGAGATTTGACTGTTCTTTGGGGATTTATTAGGAGAGAGCCATTGATTGGCAGCTCTTGTTTCCCTCCCGTCAAGTTTGCTCTTGGCAGGTCTGGAATTGGTTCTTCTTTTTTCATGATTCAAGAATTTGAAATGAAATTCCTGCCTGCCACTGTACCTGCAAACAAAATGAAATATTGAGCAAAAAGTGGATAATTGCCAGAGTTTAATGTGAAGCTGGGTTGTTTATTGTTTAGAGGTTGAAACGTTAGGAAAGAAGATAAAACTCATAATAAGAAGATGAAAGATAAATATTTCAGAATATTTAGTTTGAAAAGATGTAGGTTTAAGAAAAGTTGCTGAAGGACATGTTTGGAAGGAAGGAAAAAAGGAAGAGAAGAGAGGTGAAAGGCGTAGATTGATGGTTGAATTGTAGGATTTGATCAGATGAAGTTAAAAGTATGAAGTCTACGACCTCGAGGGACTAGAGAACAAGGGTTTTCAAGTGTTAGCAAATTTAGAAAGTTAACAAGCGCCAATTCTGGGCTGAGATCAAATGGGAAAGTGAAGAATGAGGACGTTTGGGGAGAGACAACCAGGGAATTGTCGGTTCCACTAGGATTTATACTTGAAAGCTTGCTGTGCACCTCTTTAGATAATTTAGGGTTCAAGAGGTTTCTCGAGGGAGATGACTTGGAGTGGTCAAATCTATAGGGGATAGTATTCTTGTTTAGATCAATCTCACTTGGATTTAGGTATTGAATGTCATGTGGAGCCATGTGTTTATGATGCCATAGTGGTCAAATTATAGTATATGTGACTTGGTTCAGAAAATCCAAACTTTGGCCAACTTTACTTGGGCAGACTGGGTCGTTTCTCAAACTAGACAGACCTATGCTTCTTTTTTCTGCTAAACAAACCTTTAACGTTTTCCTCCCCTCTTTCGTGTTCTTCTCTGATTTTAATTCTTTTCTTTTCTTGTTCTCCTTTCCATATTTTTCCTACTTCAGGAGTTTTTTTAGCTTTTACCCCTTTAATTGTTGTTTCATCTATTAGTGCTCACTAAGTGTTGTTGGTTGAGGATCACATTTTCCTGGCAAGCAGGAGTTTTGTCTGTTTATGAATTTTACGTATTACCATACCTATGCATTTGTGCCTGAGTTGGGCTGTGTCATATTTAACACAAATCATGTGTCTTTGTAGCAGTGATCCAGAATTATTCTTTGTTGGTTGAGGGTAGTCACTTTTTGAATTAGCTTCAATTGTGCCTCTATACTCCAAATATTGTCACTTCTGCTCCCTTCCTAATTTTTATCAAGGGGTTGAATTCATATCTTTCTCATAGTCAAATGGCTTGATTGGACTTGGGAGGACTCCGTAAACTTTGAAGCAGGAGCCCGCTACAAAGTTATCTCCATGTAGCTACGAGCTTTACCCAAGGGAGCATACTTTTGAATTTCAATGACTTGCACCGAATGCATTTTCCTGATTTTTGTATTTTCAGATATAAAGTGTTATATTTAAATCAAGAAGTTTTCTTGAGAAATATTTTCTTAGGCATAATTTTTTATTATATTTTGTCATGGTTGTTTGATTGTGTGCAAGGAAATATTCTTTTAGACTTGTATACATGCCGAGAAAATGAAAATAAGAAGTTTCATTAAATATAAAAATGAGCATTATCAATAATACTAGAAAAAAATTATCGTCAGAAAATTATATTTTCTCACCTTTATATGTGGGAAAACATGAATGAGAAAACTGGGGGATGAAAAAAAATTGCAAAAATATTGAAATCAAGCAAATGAGTTTTGTATTTTCTGGAGAATTTCTAATTTTTTGAGAAAATAATAATTATATGTCCAACAAACCCTTAGAATATATAAAGAAAGACTAGAATATTCTAATGTCTTGGGAAATTGCTGTTGTCTAAGATAAAATGTCTTTGACATATCACTTAATTGAAAAAAGTTGACACAATTTTATTTAGTGGTTTGATGAAATTTGTAACTGGGTTGACTCTGGGAATCTAAGGTGAGCCTTAGATGTGGGAAGAAGTAAATGTTGAATTCTTTATTTTTTATCATGTTCTAGATCTAATAACCTATGAAAGGCTCACTTGGTTCAGGAAGATAAGAACCTTCCATATTCTCATAGTTTTTATCTTGTGAATGCAGACTGTACCTGCCTGCCAAAATCTCTATAAGAACTCCTTCACTTATCATTGCCTCCGAGAGGAGCATCCTCTACCATTTGATGATGCTATTCAATTTTTGGGTATGTCCTAGGTGTATGGTTGCATGAATTAGTTTTCTGCTCCTTGTCTTTTGTTTATCCTTGCACGTGACAGTACTCTGCACTTTGGTGAGTTTTCTCATTTTAATATCTTTTGGAGTTTCTAAACTTTAAGCTTTAATGTTGCTTGCCAATAGTTACAGATCTTGTTTGCCAACAGTTTCTGAGTTCACAATGTTCAGGATCTGCTTACTGATGGTTGATTACTTGATCTCTCATATTTATTGACAAAATAAACTCATTACTAATAAATATCAAAAATTTGGTTTATAAACGGTGGCATGTGCACTTACTCATAGCTTGTAATTCATAACAAGTGATTATTGTTAAAGTGTTTTAGTTTTTCTCTGTTAATAAAGCGTTTTAACCAGTATATTCACATGAAAGATTAGATAACAATGTTGCCCATATAAAACTATTTACCATGCCATATTAACCCATCTAAATAGCTAAGGTCTTTTTTTTTTTTTTTTTTTTTTTTGTGGTTTGAAACTCCTTACCTATTTAATATGAATCTGAATCTGCTGTATATGCAAGGCAGCTTACTTGAATTATTGCCACACTATATATTGTTCAAATTCTTTTCTGATTTATTGAGAGTGCTTTTACTAAATGCTGTGAATTGGGTTGAGAAAGTACAAAAATCTGTAAAGACATTTCTCTATTCAATGATTACTTTAGAATGTATAATCCCCTCCACTGCTGAGATGCATTCATATGTCTCAGTTCATTTTGACATTGTCTTTAATTTCAGATATATTACCAAACTGGTTAGGAAATATGTCCTCAAGCTATAATGCTACCCAACTATGTAGTGATCTTCCATATTAAGCTAAATGACTGTTTAATCTCATGCTATGTTATGGTGTATTTCATCTTGTTTTATCTTTATATGATTGATATATTTTGATTTCATGTTGCATAAGAACTTCATTTATGGGATTAAGCAAAATACTATTATTGAATTCTTCCATCATTATACCTGGTCACTGTTGTTGATGACATTCACAATTATTCAGGATTGTACAAGTTAGTCTTTTGGCCCTTTATTCAATCATGTTAGTTATCCGTAGGGATTCTTTATTAAATTGTTTGCCTACATGGAGAAGACAAAAATATTAAAAACATTGACCTATGCCCTTGATAGAGTTACTTAATATTTCCTTTATTAATGATGGGACTGGTGGATACCATATAATATGAGTCAATCTTTCCTTCTTCTTTTACTTTCTTATCTGGAAGCACTTGTAACTATCTTTTCGAATGGAGATACGTTTTTGGAATAAAGTTCCATGAAAGAAGCAACAAATCACTTCCATGAAAATACGCTGTTGCAATCATTTTTTCCACAGAAAAAAAAAGGTTTCTCTAGCATTTTGAAAATTGAAAAAAACAAAGAATTTGAAATGATTATGAATTCCATGTTACTTAAGATTATTTTATTTAGTTTTTTTTTTAAATGTTTTTTAGATCTCTCAGAACTTATTAATGTACAATTTAAAATCTTTTAATGCTACAAGTAAGCTGTCTATGGTTTGTGGAATGGAATCTCAGTTAATGAATAAACAGTGTGTGACGTACTAAGCATATGCAAATGTGAATGTTGAGATGAATGTATGATAAAACATTGAATGAAGAATTTAGAAATGAACATTTTTCTTGAAATAGTAGCTGCTTCAATTGGGGATAAAATAAGAGCAAAGTTGGAATTGATTAACAACATACAACTTCGTGACACATACAATAAAGACTAGTAGATGTGTTGTGAGGCAGAATAGACCTATTGCTGGCAAGAACAACTTTCTATAATTAATGACAATGATGGAGGCTGAGAAATACTTTAAATAACATGGTTATAAATCATTAAGAAGGATATAACTACTTGTAATATAATGATTGATTCATGCATGATAAAATGGATTCATATGTCTGACTCCTTTTAGTTGAGGAAGGACTTCATTGAGTTGATTTAAGCCGTATAAGCCTCAAAGTGTCATGATGTCAACGTCAATCAAATTTGTGCTATAGAAATAAATTCAAGAATTACAAATGGAATGATATGGGAAATTGCTTAACATGGCATTCTCATCATACATAATGAATTTTAGCTCATTGTTCTTTTGATTAAAGATTCTAAGTGAATGGCAGACACAAACAACCTCTGTTTTTTGGTTGAACACCCAGGTGGATGACATATCTCATACTTTTCCAACTGAGGCTCTCTGAGAAATTTTTCACAAAAATTTCTTGAGGGAAAACTCTCCAATCACTATTAAAAATTGCTGAAACAACTGAAAATGTCGGTTGGCTCATCTTAAAAATCTCTTTAACTGATTCCATGTAGTTGATCCTAAAATATTTCTGAACAGGTCTTGCTACTTCATGCAGCTTGGATTTCTCATCGCTACTTGATTTGAGATCTCCCAAAATACTGTTGGTTTTTAGCCAATTTCAAAGCTGAAAAATATTTCAAAATAAGTAAACAAATACGTTATATTGGTACCTACCACCAGGAGCAGGGACTGTTAATCTTGATGTAATATCATTTGTGTTTCTAAAATATGTATCCAATTCTCATTTCTTAGCAAATATGTACTAAATGAAGAGCATGCTTTGTTGTTTTCACCTTGGTACCATAGTATTCAGATGTTTCTAGTATGTGTGCTACTCCCTTTAGATGATTTGATGATAAACTTTTCTTTTGGGTGGTCAACATACAAGTGTTGAGAATTATAGCCATTTCTAATATGTATCCTGTGAAGTCTCTTCTTTCCTTTTTCCTTCCTTCAAGTTTCTTCCTGTCCTTTTATTTACCCCCGCTCCAGCGAGTGGCTTTTCGTAGACATTCAGATGATGAATGTCCATTTTTATCATGCAGCAAAGATTGTCCCATAAAGTTGTTTCCACATCATCTTTTTCTCTTTGCTTTCATTTTCCTTAGTTAACTGAGTGGTTCTTTCAGAATCAGAGATAGAATAAAATACCAAGCATTTATGTTAGAGTTAGTACTTGAATCATGTTGTTGTTCTATGATGCATATGCAAGTTGTCATAGAAATTGCCTACTTTGTTATTGCAGAAAGAAATAGTTTTACATGTAACCACGACTTGTTGTCTGTTGTGGGTATTAAAACATGCTTATTTGTGATCAAGTGGTCATCAGTTTGAATTGTGGAAACAGCTTTTTGCGATGCAAGGTTGGTGTGCCTACAATAGATCCAATGTGGTCTGATCCTCTCCCAGGACCTGCTATAGAGCTTTGTGCACTGGGCTACCCTTTTCTATGCTATTAGAAAGAAAACCAGGAGGGATGCATTTATTTTCTATGGTTTAGATTTGCCATTTTGCATTCAATGAGAAACCTCAAAGAGGCTTGCCTTTTTGATTCGTGTAATCACTATGTCTCCACTGTGCTTGTCTTTGACCTATGTTTGGTTTTGTTATTGAGCGTGACAAGTTTTATTATTGTGCAGAGCAATGTGAGAAAGACAAGGCTCGTGTTCTTGTCCACTGCATGTCAGGAAAAAATAGGTTGAGCATTGCTGCTGTAAGGATGATTTTATTATTATTTTCTTTCTTTACTTTCTATAAATTCCTTTTCTGCTTTTGAACAGGTCACCAGCTATTGTAATAGCATACTTGATGAAATGTAAAGGATGGAGGCTTATACAAAGTTACCAATGGGTGAAAGAGCGGAGGCCTTCTATTGATCTGTCTCCAGGTAACTCCTTGACATGTATCTGTTTTGCATATTAACTTACACCCATGCACGTGCACAAACATATGGGGTAATTTACTTGGAAGCATTTGGCCCTGTAAGCTTATGGATCCTAAAAATCGCGTTGTCATGCTGGGCTATGGGGGCTTGTAAAGACATTTCATTACAAGATGATTACTTGTGATTAGCCACAAAATCTTCATGTGTAGGAACAGCACGTGCTCCAAAACCAGAAGTATCTGGCTAGTTGGCATGCTATAGTCAAACTCAAGATTTTCTCTTGAATCATTTAATTTTAGGAAGTGGTACCCCATGTATACCAACATGGTATCTGAAATATCGCATTAACACAGTTGAAGAAAACTTAATTGTAGTTGGGAAAGGGCTTAAGCCTAGTTGACTTGGAGAATAATGACTGGTTGAAAGTCCTTTTTTAATTGGTCTTTGATGGAATCTTTTTTCTGAGAAATGATTGTTTCTTTCCCAGTTATTGATAACTGTGAAAACGTAGAAAAAAAAAACACTCATCTGGAATAGTTAAGCAGAATGACTCTTGACTATAGTTAATATTTTTTGCTACACCTCTAACGGAACTGCCTGAATGGAAAACTGATCATCTTGATGCATTAAAATCTTCTTATTCTGAAAATTATTTGTTTTTGATTCAGATTTTACCAAAGTCATTTAGTTGGTAAGATCATTTATATTTTCTCTTGACGTCAATTCATTCTGGAACTTATGGATAGAGCACGAACATGTTCACCCTTAGAATTGAAAGGTTAAAACTTCCATTATAATCGTGATTTATTTATCTGACTTGGATTTTACCGTCCATGAAAATGTAGCCGTCTACCAGCAGTTGCAGGACTGCGAACAGGAGATTTTTGGGTCAGTTGAAGCCAGCAATCCAGCAACACCAGTTCTCCATTTAGCTGGGACACCGTCATTTGCATTTGGCTTCCCAAAAATCAATCAGACATTTCCTGCCCCAGCTTTCAGTAATATTAATTCAACTTCCATCTTCGAACGTTCTGCCCTAAACACCCCTCCCCAAGGTTTCACTTTTGGTGCTCACAGAGGTGAGAGCGTCAACAACTCTTTTGGCGTGGCCCCAGCCAATGGAAATGATACCCCGATGGAAAACTAAATTTGTTTGGTGCTTTATTAGATGAACCAGTGGGAAAAGTCCAGAGCTCTGGTGCTTCCATGAGGTCCCAAATGGATATTGTGTAGAGAAGCGGGCTATGGTGGTCCACCCGTGTCTGAGTTTTAAAATCTTCTTCACACTCTGCACATTCAATGTTCTTTTCCTTCTTGGGGTAAGGTCTCTTGGACAGAAACTGTTGGTTCTCAAATAATTTGTCATTACAAAATGAAATTAAGTCAAAAGGTTCTGGTTTAGCCTTTTTAAGAGTTCACGGTGTATTGTGGGAGGCACATACATACATACATACATACATACATATATCTATAGACAATGCACTTGCAAATATGTATTATGTACATACACGTTTGGAACCAGAATCCATGCTAACTTGCCTGTAATGTTTTTCCTCTTTGGAAGCTCTAGGAATGTCTTCTTTGATCAGCATGTTTCTTTTTATGCTTTTACATGTTTACATTGAAGTGAAGGGTTTTCTAAGTCGCCTGCAATTCTGATACTAGTACCTGCATTCTCCTTAGTTTCAAGAATTTGTAGTGAAGGAAAGATATATCTGTCTGATTATGAATTATTCTTTGATCTTCATTGCATTGCAATTTGCAGATTGTGATCTTTGCATTTAATTCCTGAAAGATTGGGAATTTGATATCTTATACTATTAATATCTCATTTTTTTTTTTTTTAAGTTCTCTTGAAACTGAATGGCACCAAAATAAAACTATCAAAATCTTTTCTATATATTTTTAGTTACAAATGTCCTTGGGTAATTTTATGTTTTAAAAAAGAGGGCAGTCAAATGACCCATACGATTATGCTATTTCAATCTTAGGGAATTTTTTGTTTAAATAATAAAAAAAAAAAATTGTATTCTTTACACCTTTAGCCACATTTTTTATCTCTAAATATAAAGGGTTAAAAATCAATTAGATTCTAGTTATATGTATTAAATGTGAATAGATAGAATTATATTATGTTAATATCTTA
>JAJIYU010020206.1:0-10494 GCA_030144865.1 Tinospora cordifolia | reverse complement strand
AACCCTAAGCACCTTGAGGTTTTTCTTTCAAACGCTTGGTTTTTTCTTGATAATTCAGAAGCAGAGTTTCAAAGATTTAGCTGAGGAAAAAAAATGGTGGTTTTCATGAATCCTTGCGAAACTTTATCTTCTCGATTCACTTATGCTTCTTTATCTTCCATTCTCGGATCTTCACGAGCTTCTTTCCTCAAATCCTCTGTTCCAATCTTCGTGTACTCGAAGAGAAATCGATACACGAAGAAGAACAACGCGTCTTCTTCGAATCTCCAGCTACGATGTCTGCCGCCACTAGCTTCCTCTGTGAAATACAGTGTTCGAAACGAGATTGGTACTGAGAAGAGTAGTGATTTTGAAAATGCGAGTTCTGTCGGGAAAAGAACTGATTTGAAGAAGATCATGATACTTGGAGCTGGGCCTATTGTGATTGGACAAGCTTGCGAGTTCGATTACTCGGGGACGCAAGCTTGTAAGGCGCTTAAAGAAGAAGGATATGAGGTTGTTCTGATAAATTCCAATCCGGCGACGATTATGACGGACCCGGGAATGGCGGATAGGACCTACATTACGCCGATGACGCCTGAACTTGTAGAGCAAGTTCTCGAAAAAGAGAGACCTGACGCCCTTTTGCCCACCATGGGTGGCCAAACTGCCTTGAATCTAGCAGTGGCATTGGCGGAGAGCGGGGCATTGGAGAAATACGGCATAGAGCTTATTGGTGCGAAGCTTGACGCAATAAAGAAGGCAGAAGACCGTGATTTGTTCAAGCAAGCAATGAAGAACATTGGGATCAAGACGCCTCCTTCAGGGATTGGAACCAATTTGGAAGAATGTTTAGAGATTGCAAATTCAATTGGGGAATTTCCTCTGATTATCCGGCCAGCATTTACATTGGGTGGTACTGGAGGTGGGATTGCTTATAACAAGGAGGAGTTTGAATTGATTTGTAAGTCGGGTCTTGCTGCAAGTTTGACATCTCAGGTTCTTGTGGAGAAGTCTCTTTTGGGGTGGAAGGAGTATGAACTAGAGGTTATGAGAGATTTGGCGGATAACGTTGTAATCATATGTTCTATTGAGAATATTGATCCAATGGGAGTTCACACTGGAGATTCAATAACGGTTGCACCAGCCCAGACACTGACCGATAAAGAGTATCAACGACTTAGGGATTACTCAATTGCAATTATAAGGGAAATTGGCGTTGAATGTGGAGGTTCAAATGTTCAATTTGCAGTTAATCCAAATGATGGTGAAGTCATGGTTATTGAGATGAATCCTAGAGTGTCAAGATCCTCAGCTTTGGCATCGAAGGCTACTGGCTTCCCAATTGCTAAGATGGCTGCCAAGTTATCGGTTGGGTACACCTTGGATCAGATCCCAAATGACATAACAAGGAAAACTCCTGCCAGTTTTGAACCTTCTATAGATTATGTGGTGACAAAGGTAAGTTCTCTTTCCTTGCACTTGCTTTCCAGCTTGCTTCATTGCTATCATTATTGTTATTTTCATTACTTTTCTCGGGTAATCCGCATTAAATGTTTATAGAAATGTTTTGCTTTTACCTTTGATTAAGTTAATCTCATGAGGTAGACATGTTCTAAGGAGTTTCCAAGGAGAGAAAGCACAGAATAGGTAAAAAGAAATTTTTGTGGTGTTGTAAACAAAATTAAGGTTGTTCCGTATCAGTCTTAAAAATTTTTCAACTTTCCAAGAATGATGTTCTCTTGAGTTGGAAAAAGGCTTAGTTTAATTGAGTAAAATTAGGGACTAATGTTCTGTTCTTTATGGCACTCATCTTGATTCCTTTGTTTTATTTTTATTATTGTATTTGCTGAATCTTGCAGATACCACGGTTTGCTTTTGAGAAATTCCCTGGTTCTCAGCCTATTCTTACAACTCAAATGAAATCAGTCGGTGAATCTATGGCGTTGGGTCGTACATTCCAGGAATCTTTCCAGAAAGCATTGAGATCTTTGGAGTGTGGGTACTCTGGGTGGGGTTGTGCTCAGATCAAGGAATTGAATTGGGACTTGGACCAGTTAAAGTACAGCCTTCGGGTTCCAAGCCCAGATCGTGTACATGCTGTATATGCAGCAATGAAGAGGGGGATGAAGGTTGATGATATTCACGGCCTTTCTTATATTGACAAATGGTTTCTTACTCAGCTCAAAGAGTTAGTAGATGTGGAACAGTATCTCTCAGCTCGGACTTTATCCCAATTGAGTAAGGATGACTTCCTAGAAGTGAAGAAGAGAGGCTTCAGTGATAAGCAGATTGCATTTGCTACTAAATCAACTGAAAAAGATGTCCGGTCCAAGCGATTATCTTTGGGAGTAATTCCAACATATAAGCGGGTTGATACATGTGCTGCAGAGTTTGAGGCCAACACTCCTTATATGTATTCGTCCTATGATTACGAATGTGAATCAAATCCCACAAAGAGGAAGAAAGTATTAATCTTGGGCGGAGGCCCAAATAGGATCGGTCAGGGTATTGAGTTTGATTACTGCTGTTGTCACACATCTTTTGCTCTTCAGGTTTGTTCATTCTTTTCTTTTACACTTATAATGCTTATTAAGTGATCTTTAATCCTATTCAGTGTTTTGTTAGTGTAGTTCTGGAACTTAATTTACGTGCAACTTTTCACATGTTCTACTCAGGAAGCTGGTTATGAGACCATCATGATGAACTCAAATCCAGAGACAGTCTCAACAGATTATGATACTAGTGATCGACTTTATTTTGAGCCACTAACAGTTGAGGATGTTCTAAATGTTATAGACTTGGAGCGGCCAGATGGAATCATTGTCCAGTTTGGAGGGCAAACCCCACTCAAACTTGCACTTCCCATCCAGCAATATTTGGATGAGCAGAAGCCTGCATGTGCTAGTGGGGTTGGAAATGTACGCATATGGGGAACATCACCTGATTCTATTGATGCAGCTGAAGACAGAGAGAGATTTAACGCAATCCTCAAGGAGCTGGAGATAGAACAGCCTAAAGGTGGGATTGCCAAGAGTGAATCTGATGCCTTGACCATTGCAATGGACATTGGCTACCCTGTTGTGGTTAGACCATCCTATGTGTTGGGTGGGCGAGCTATGGAGATTGTCTACAGTGATGACAAGCTCGTGAAGTACCTTGAGAGTGCTGTTGAGGTGGACCCTGATCGTCCTGTTTTGATAGATCAGTACCTCTCCGATGCCATCGAGATCGATGTTGATGCACTTGCAGACTCACATGAGAATGTGGTGATTGGTGGAATAATGGAGCACATTGAGCAAGCAGGTGTTCACTCAGGTGATTCGGCATGCTTGCTACCAACAAAAACTGTTCCCTCATCTTGTTTAAATACAATCAGATTATGGACTACAAAGCTGGCTAAGAGATTAAATGTGTGTGGTCTCATGAACTGCCAGTACGCTATCACAGCATCATGGGAGGTTTTCTTGCTTGAGGCTAATCCTCGTGCATCACGTACAGTCCCATTTGTGTCCAAGGCAATTGGGCATCCACTGGCCAAATATGCATCATTAGTCATGTCAGGCCGGTCACTTCATGAATTGGGCTTCACGAATGAGGTGATCCCCCGTCACGTTTCTGTCAAAGAGGCTGTGCTACCATTTGAGAAATTTCAGGGTTGTGATGTGCTGCTTGGACCTGAGATGCGTAGCACTGGTGAGGTCATGGGAATTGATTTTGAGTTTTCTCTTGCATTTGCCAAGGCTCAGATTGCTGCTGGGCAGAGGCTACCGGTCTCTGGTACTGTATTCCTCAGCTTGAATGACTTGACAAAGCCACATTTGCCCCATATAGCACAGGCCTTCCTTGGGCTTGGATTTAGAATTGTTGCAACATCTGGAACAGCACGTGTGTTGGAGTTAGAAAAAATCCCGGTGGAGAGGGTGTTGAAGATGCATGAGGGGCGGCCTCATGCTGGTGATATGGTTGCTAATGGTCTGATCCAGTTGATGGTGATCACAAGTTCAGGTGATGCACTTGATCAAATTGATGGTCGGCAATTAAGGAGAATGGCTCTTGCTTATAAGGTTCCTATCATAACGACTGTTGCTGGAGCTTTGACTACTGCAGAGGCAATAAAGAGTATGAAACACAGTAGCGTTAAAATGATTGCTCTTCAAGACTTCTTTGATGTTTCAGAGCAGTCTTGCCATACGCTGCAGCCTGCTTCTTCATCCCTTTGACCTGTCCTTATGATACCAAATGTTTAATATGTTTTCAGGTATTCTTCTTGTCGTAAGTAGGCTTTACTTATGTTGTCTTGTAGAAGTTTTTGTTGGATCTGTTACTTCTGTTACTTAACTATCTTTACTATCTTTGTTGTACCTATTGTTGTTCTTTTGGTTATTTCATTCTGGTGCAGGAGTAAACGTGCAGAGCTTCCTGAGCTAATTACCGAGAGCTGTTGTATTTTGAAATGCGTGACGTTGCAAGATTAAATTGCAGAATCTATTGTTTATCTTGACTTGAGTAGCTGGTATTTACAATGTACACTATCTCTCACTGGTCTTATTTTGATGTTAGACGTCTACGTCTGAAATTAGCCGAGTGGCCTGAGCCTGTGATCAGTGATCACACAGCAATAACTAGTTTTGTAAACAAACAATCCAACTTATGAAAAAAAAAAATTATAATTTTAATACCATAAATCTGAAGGAAACCAGCCTAAAAAGTTTAATAACTTTTGAAATCCCAATCTTTCGAAGTAGACACCAATCATACTACGGCTACTTCTCTCTTGCTATTTTAAACTGTGTTTAACTTGTGATAGCGACCTTGTTAAATTGTTTCTGCATTTGTAATTCCATTATCAATTTCACGGGATTACATGGGACTAAATTAGTTCAAAACTCGAAATTTGTATTGCATTTCCATTAGCAATTCTTTGTCATCAATAGATAACATGACTGAGTTTTGTTTATGAATAGATTAAATCAGTTTATGAGATTGGTGCCAAAATCTTGGGTAGGACTGATATATGTGCATAAAACTGGCTGGTCTATTTATTTGATTCATGATATAGCTTAGAAAAAAAAAAAAAAAAAAAAGAGAAAACAAAAACCACCCTTTTTGTCCGAAGTGAAGGGGAAGGAAAGAGCTTTGAAAAGAAAGGCGTATAAATTCTAACAATGACACCAGAGTTTTTGCTTATGAGAAAAGAAACAATGCTGCATTTGCCATAGAATTTAAATTGTGTTTTCTGTTTTTGAGAAACAGAGATTCCATGTTTGGTTGGACAAAATCATGTAGTTGTTTCCTTAATAGAATCTAAAAAATATAGTCCACTTTCAGAAAACCACTAAAAGTTGTTTCTCAATGCTGTTGTGCTGCTTTACATTTTCTTACACTATTTATGAGAAAATCTGGATACCAAAGAACAGAGTTCCAATGATGTTCTTAAAAAAAAAAAAAAAAAAAAAATCTTAGCAAGCTATAAATCTTTACCAAAAAAATTCCAAAGTAATTATTTTTTTTATTTTTTTTTATTTCTGTTCTTTGTCCTGTTTTCTAAAATGTGTGAAGTGGCATTGGAGAGATGAGACCAACTATTGATAAAATGCACCATCTGATTGCATTGAATCATTCTCTTATGATTCGAAGCAATTTATAGTACATTCAAGGTGTTGTTTTATGGGTAATACTAGCTGAGCTCAGATTAATGATTTATCTACATATGGTGTTGATGGGAATGCCATTCACCTTGCTTAAATTAAGTTAAATATGGGGAGATGCAACTAAACTCTATATTTCTGCCATGCAAATAGATTTAGGTATCTTTGAGTTTGATATTATAGTGACTTGAAGATCTCTGCAGCTAGTATTAATGGTGAAATTGTGGTTCTATATTTCTCCGTTTGACTTTCATTGAATTGTCCTTTGCTTTAGTTTTTTGTGCTTTCTCTTGATTGTAATACTATTATCTTTAGAAGCGTCCTTAAGTTACACTAGGACTTGCAATTAAAAAATAAAAAAGACAATTCACCTGCGGACTGAATATATACATACATAGAAATGCTTCTGTGATTCTTTTTTGTTCAATCATGGGTGATCTGAGCATCTTGGGAAGAAGGAAACACAATCTCCATTGATGGGTACCTTTGATTGTCTCTGTCTCTAGTCATCATTCTAGTACCCTTTGGAAGCAAACATTTCTCTTCTTCCTCAAGTGTTAAAAGCTCAAACAGGAATCAAAGCAATTTTTGCTATTTCTTCAAACTCTCCTTGTGGACTTTCCACAACTTCCTTGAATATGGCACTCCTCAACTACCATTCATGGCTCTGGTCACCTTAACCTCCAAATGATGCGTTCCATGAACCAATCACTGAGATCCGAAAGAACTGTGAGGGAAAGAAAAGAGAAGAGATCCGAAAGAATTGTGAGGGAAAAGAGAAGAGAGGAGAAAGGGAGACGGAAGATGGGAAAGGAGGGAATAATTCTCTTCCTCCCATATTCTTCCTCTGTTTTATATGAAGATCATAAAAAATAACAAAACATGCTAATGCATTAAAACTTATGAAAATACACTTCATTTGTTACATTTATTTGTATGAAGTCTTTAAACTTGATTCGAGTCTTGCCCCTTCCATTTGTTCTTGTTGTCTCCCGGGTCTTGGTCTTGGGGCGGATGGAGGTAGCCCCATAGTGGATTAGTCGGGCCAAAAGTCTGGATACCACCATGACTTCAAAAAAAAAAAGTCTTCAAAATTGATTGTCTTTTGAATTGGGCGACAACTTCGTCTAAAAGTTTATCAATTGATCTAGCCTCCTCTGTTTATCTTTGGCCTTTGATAGGAAATACTATTTACAATTTCCAATATCTCAAACAGTCATCGCATCATCTGATGCAACAGTTTATAATCTACCTTCCATCCTGTTATGCCGTCCATTCCAAATTTGAGAAGAGAAATGAAAAGATTTAGTAAAAAAAAAGAAACTTTGATTAGCAGAACCATATCGCTATATATATGAAGTTAAAATAAGAAACAGGGGATTAAAATTAATTAATACCTTGTTGAAACATCCTTCTAACGTTGCTACCCACCAACGAGTCAAGTCCACAAAGTGGCTTGATGATAAACTCGATTCTTTCTTCATACTCCTCTATTGGGAACAAATTGAAATCTTTAAATGTAGCATTTGAAAACTTACGAAAAATGGAATGTAGCATAACAACAAATAGTGTTGTCAAGGCGGTAAGACGATTTAAGACGATAAGCCTTCATAAGGCGAGGCGGGGCTTAGGCGGTTCTTAAAATAATTATTTAAAGGTTCATAAAAAATTATTTATTTATTTATTGGTTCCTTACTCAATATATATATATATATATTTCCTTTAAATTTTTTTTTAATACTTTTTTATAATTTTATTTATTTATATGTTACATTTAATTAATTAATGATATATAAATTATAAAATTATAAATAATGACATATTAGATAATATATTATGATAAACTCATGATTATCATAAGTTCACATATTTTCACATATTTCATATTCATAACATTTTAAAAAGAAGAGCTAATTGTGAGAGAGAAAGAGGGAGAGAAAGATATGTAAAGAGAGATTGAGAGATGCAGAAAGAGACATAAGAGAGATGTAGATAGAGAGAGAAGACAGATATAGAAAGATAGAGAGAAAGGGAGGGATGCAGAAAAAGAGGGAGGGAGAGCAAAGAGAGCGGGAGAGACGCAAAAAGAGAGCAAAGAGAGAGGGAAAGAGTTGACAAAAAGGGAGGGATATGCACAGTGAGATGGAGAGAGTCGTCAAAGTTGTTTACCGAAGAAGACGTCGGAGTTGTTCGCGGGAGTGTCGAAGATGATTGTCAGAGTTGGTTCGAGTCATTTGACTTTGAAAGGTTTGAGAATGAAGTTATTAAATTCAGGTTAAAATTAATAAATAAATAATTAATTAAAAGCCCCTCCTATTTTATTTAAATTTATAGAGAAGCCCTCCCAACGCTTAGGCGGTGGCCTAGGCATTGAGGGGGCTTGGACCCCTAGGCGACGCCTTGACAACACTGGCAACAAATAAGTGTTCAACAAATTTACAATGCTCTTTGACCGTGGCACACTTTTGATATACGATGAACGTTCTTACAAATCGCAACTCTTTGCTTTGAAATGCATCCTTCACGTATTCCTTGTCTAAGGTTCTCAATAGCTAAGATCACATAATCCCATTGTGTGAAAGGAATGATTGGGATCGACCATCTTGCTCACATCTCCTTTGATCTCTTGTATCTTCAACATTTAGTTTCACATCGATGAAGTAAATGATTTCAAAAACTTTATCTGGTGTTTGTCTTAAAGTTTCAACGAGAGGAAAGGAGACCGATGTGGAGAATATTTTCACAAAGATGACCATTTATAAGCAAAACACTTTGTCTTCTCTTTCTGAGGTCTTCCTACGAATTTCTTGGTATTTTCTCAAAAGAGTTTCATCCGAAGATGGATGAAGTGTTGGTAGGTCTTTGATAGTACATTCTTTTTTCATACTTCATCTTCTTTTGTATATCAATTTATTCATGCCCTTCCACACTTTGCCTTCCAATCCACTCCTATACCTTATTCTAGTAAAAATGACCCCTACTTCCATCTTTTTCAACATAGAGATTGTGGGATCTTCATTTCCCACATTTGGTGATTCAGGGGATAACATTTCATTATGAATCTTGTTGAAATGATGGATGAGCATAGAGGAACAAAGGGAATGACAAGATAGATAAGTATATAGATCAACAACAACCCAAACTTAATCGACGGTCGAGATATGCTCATAATGAACTTCTTTGTAAAAAATTGATGGATAAAATTTGGAAACTCCTTGCCTAATATACCACCAAAGTCGTAATGCATGAACCTATCCTTGAATTATTTTAACTGTGTACCTAAAGAATTAGGAATATCGTTGTCATACTTGACCATTGCATCTAGAACTACTAATGCAAGCCATTGGAAGCAGATGGCTAAGCTACCTACTATTATAGTGACAATTTGAGTAATAATTATCATCCACATTGACCACCCATAATCAAATTTGCCTTCACAAAACTCAAACTTTTTGAGAACGAGTGATTGAAAGGCCGCTTGTGAAGTAACTAATGAACACAATATACAAATAATGTCGACAACAACACCAAAAAAATCATTGCAAAATAGCAATCAGGGCTTTGATTATTCGACTAATTATGTACAAGCTTTTCAATCGTAACACAAAGCTTTTCACTCTTTCTTACACCAACGTACAACATAAGATCATGATATGTTCAACCTAAAATGTAGTAATTACGCTTGTGGACACATGTTAACAGAAATGGTAATTACTAGAAGACTGAAGGCAATCATGTTCCCTTTGCTCTCGAATTCCCTATTAGTTCCTAGGAAAGGCATGAAGAGACCAATAGATATACATACTATTGTGGTGCCGTTAAGCTTTGAAAATTGGTCTACCAAAAATAATAATAAACTGTTTGATAAACGATTTGTATTTATAAGTGTGTAACTATGTAATAATAATATGGGACACTATAGGAGGCTGCATGAGAAAATTCAGTTCATTACTTGATATTAATGGTACATGTGTCTTGTTTTTACAAATTTGTAAGAATCTATTAAAAATACATTCTCAGAAAATATTTAACTCTTTACGAAATAACTAAATAATTTTATATTAATATTTATATAACATTGCCATGAAGGAGTATGTATTTCTAGTTTTGATAGATGAAGTAATTTTTTTCTATTTTTTTGATAAATTAGAAATAAAATTTAGAAGATATTATTCCTTGTAATTAAATATCTTAATATGATTAAAAAAACAAATAAAATGACTTTCCTGTAAATAATAGAGTATTTTTATTATATACAATATAAATGTATAAATAAATAGCTGAGCTATAGGAAGGAAATGTAAACAAATAAAATGACTTTATCAAAATGCATGCTAACAAAAT
This sequence comes from Tinospora cordifolia, assembly GCA_030144865.1. Lineage (NCBI taxonomy): Eukaryota > Viridiplantae > Streptophyta > Magnoliopsida > Ranunculales > Menispermaceae > Tinospora > Tinospora cordifolia. Next base: position 520 of record JAJIYU010020206.1, on the reverse strand, counting down.
CAAAAACTCAAAAGTCTCTGCAACCAAATTAAAAACGAAAAGAAAAAAAAAAAAGAAAAACCAAAAGCTTGCAATTAAACTGTTGAAATAAAACTAAATAAAGCTATTTTTTATTAATGTTTACAATTTCTTACTGAACTATATTTTCAAATTTAAATAAAGGCTACTATAGTATTATTTTATAAACATTAACAAGATAATAAATTTGTAATGTTAACAATTATTTACACATATTTTAATAAATCAAAACATAGACTAAGATAATGTTACTTTATAAACGTGTAAAAAATTTATATATTCTTAATGTTTACAATTTTTACACAGAAAAAAAAAATATTTTGATAAATAGAATTGCTAAGTATAAATACAGCTAAAATACTTACCATTTCCAAGGTTAAAAAAGAGATTGGCTGACAAAGTGAAAAAAAAAGTATAATGAAAAAGAAAGAGGGTAAAACAGAAAGTATCAAATTTCTCATTTTGAAAAGAAACAAGCATCATTAATGGAGGTTTTCTTTTT
>JAJIYU010020205.1:0-10514 GCA_030144865.1 Tinospora cordifolia | reverse complement strand
TTCAAACTTAAAACAAGTATTCCACAGTTAAAACATGTGCCATGAATGCATGAACAATAGCATTATGCAAATGAATGCAACAGTAAACACAATTCAAAATCATAATGCAGTTGTGCACTTTTGTTAAAAGCAGTTAAACAATGAAAACATTCGCCGAGGCTCGCAAGCTCTCCAAGGCGATTAAAAACAGTCGAGCGGGAGAAACTTGACGGTTAAGTGTAGAGGTGACGATCCAAATCTGGGCCCACAGAACCCTCCTTAGGGCACTCTGTACTAGGTGGTCACTCGATGCTCTATGGGAGCCCAATCAATACACGAGCGAGTTGCAGACCGTTTGGCATATCGTGACGACCCAATTAGGACTTATTGCCGTTGTCATCATCGTAGGCCCACAGAACCCCTCAATAGCCCTTCTATGCTAGGTGGTCACTATCAGGGTCACAACTCGTCCTAATTGCTCTACCGCATCCAATACCCTAACCCGCTCCCAGACCTCGACATTCGGTGCACTTTTCATTTAAAAATCATTCAAAAGATGCAAGTTCATCACAATATGTAATACCATTTTAACAATGCACAGAATAACAAGCTCTAAGAAATGAGTTAGAAAACACTACTCACGGGGATGCTCCGCTACCGGCGCTCCTCTCGCGACCGGTCTCGTCCCGCTAGCACTGGGTCCTACGAAATCAACGCAACTTCTTATCATTTATATAAGACTTGGCTCACTCTAATTCTATATCATTGGTTAATCAATTTCTTGACCTAGGCAAGAATAATTCACATACATTCGTTCCCTCTTCTTAGTTGCTAAGTCCATTTGATTGACCTCGATCAATCTTGGTCAACCCTAGTTATCCTATCATTTGTTGACCTAGCTGGTCAACAGAGTCATACAGGGTCAATTCTGATCATTATGGGGTCAATTGGGCCAAAAAAGGGCCAATCTTCCCAATTTTCATTACTTAGGCACAAACCTTAGCCTATGACCTTATCTGCGCAACTACTTTTCTGATTTTTCTGCAGGCAATCCATCCATCGGATTTGCACCAAACTTTGCAGAACTATTCTAGACTTCCTAAGGTTTCCCCAAAATTTTAAATTACAATTTTTGGACCTCATTCACTAAGGTTTCTAAGCATGATAACAGAAACTGCACATACCCCGTATCCCCTGTGATAGGCAGTGACTTTTTGCCTCAGTCGACCTAGCTACACACATCAGATTGCTCTGAAATTTTATAGGCAACTTATAGACATATCTAGGGGTCTCTCTGCCAAATTTTAGCTTAATCTATCATGGTTTGGTCAGTCAATTTTATTTCAGAATTTTCGAACAGATTGCAGAATTTCTGGATTTACAGATTCCACCATCTTTCTAGTGTTCTTTTCCTTCATTCTAACACCACCTTATGAGTTGTTTCTTGTGTCCATTTACAGTTTATAGGTCATAACATATTCACTTATCACAGCCACTTCAAATCAGTAGCATGCAACATCTAAAACACGCTTATCATTTCATCGATATTCTGCTATATCCTAAAGATCACAAGGAGATTTGTTCTAGCACCTTACTATCATGGCATATTTGCATGCATAACAAGATACATCCATAAGAGTTTAAGGTCAAGTCTTCATACCTTTCTAGAACCTCTATTATGGAGTCTATGATGCCTTTGGTTCCAACCCAAAAGGGTGCCTTTAGGTGTCCTGAATGTAGCTCCTATTCTGGCCGCAAATTGTTTCTGTTGACACTGTTGCAACAGGATGTCTTAACAGTTAGCGACAATGACTTATACCACACATAAAACGTTTCAATCTCTAATTCCTACTACATGGACACTTGAATATTCATGATAAGGAGTAGAATGATGGACTTTTACCTTAGGGACGTGCTTAGAGTAGTTCAAGAATAAGCTTTCCCAAGATTGCTCCAACTGTCTCTGTTTCACAGTTGTGACAGTGGGTGAGTAACCAACTTCAAGGGTTTTAAAATCATGTATAAGGTCTTATTTCTCATTCTCTAACCCTTTAAGATCAAAGTACATATTAAAATGAGAGGAGTGAACCATTTTACCTTCAAGAAGGGACTGAAAACGGCTAAGTTCCAAGGTTTCAAAGATGGTTCTAGCACACACTTTCTGAAATTTCTGGGTTTGAACAGTGTGGACAACCCTCTTCTTGGTGTTTTCTGCTTCAAACGGCTCAAGGACTGGGAAAACCACTTGTAGGATCTTGTAGGTGGTAGTAAAAGCTTCGAATCAAGCTATAATTTGCTTGATTTGGTTGAGGATTAAAGGAGATCCAAACTAGGGGAGTTAGCTACAGAAATCTGGAAAATTTCTGGGTTTGAGCTCAAGAAGGAGTTTTGTTGCACGGGAGAGGCTTGCATGACAAGAATGGGTGACATGTGGCATCCAAGTGGCATCTAGTTTCACATGCTGGATGCCCAGTTGGCAGCCTAGTTGGCCACAAGGGAGGCCATGAAGTGATGGCCAAAACCATGGGTCAAATACCACATGCTCCCATGGTTTTTGTGCTCAAAAATGGCTGAAAAATGCTAAAAATTCGACAAAAATCTGGATATTTTCGCACAAAAGGACAAAACAAGGGGGGGCTGGTGGGTGGCTTGGGCGCATGGGCCGGCCAAGCATGGGCCGGCCAGGCATGGGCCCGCCCATGTTGGGCCCCTCCAGGCACACAGGCTTGAGCCCGTGCGCTCGGGTCAGGCCTTGGGCCCGACCCGCCTTCCGGCCCGCACGGGCCGTTCGGCCGATGCGCTGGCCCGGACCAAAACCACCCCTACCTTTTTCTTTTCTTTTTATTTCCTGTTTTTCCCTTTCTATCATTTCCATATACATACTTATATATAAGTGTTATATATCGAAATTTTGCATTTTTTGTCCTCTACAATTATAAATTGTCTAATTCATCATTTTCCATCAAAATACCAACATTATACACAATTTCAACATTTATTCAATTATTTTCTCTAAAAATTCAATAATTTCTCCAAAAGTCATATTTCTTTCCCAAAAATTCTATTTATCATTTTAAAAATTCGATAATTGTTCCAAAAATTCATAAATCAATCCTATAAATTATTTTCCTCAAGAAAACACATTTTTCCCATATTTTCATGTGTTTTCTCCTTAAAATTTTATTTTCTCGAATTATTTTCATTTTCTGCAATAATTATTCTAAAATTAGAAAAACTTGAGAAAAATTTTGTACTTTTTCAGTAAAATTCTAGAAAGATATACTGAGTACATGAACGTCGGACCCATCGTTCCGATGATAAAAATGCGAGTCGTAACATATACATAAATTATTTGTCTGTTAGACTTGCATTAGTTAGTCATAAATAAGGTATATATTTTATGTATATATATATGCACTCATTATTCATTTGTCCCCACATTATTATGAAATTATTCTCACATTATACTGCTATTCAGACACATTATATATGAATTGTTCGTTTGTTATACTTGCATTATTCAGTCATAAATAAGGTACATATTTTATGTATATATATATGTGCGCATTATTCGTTTGTCCTCGCATTATTATGAAATTATGTTCACATTATACAGTTATTGACGCACATTACATATGAATTATTCTTTTGTTATACACGCATTATTCAGTCAAAATTAAAGTACATATATTATAGATATATATATATGTGCGCATTATTCGTATCACTTAATACAAAATTTCATAGTACCAAACTTATATACAATTCATCAAAAAGTGTAATTATTATTTACACTACTTGTCGTTATTAATCCTAATAAATAAAAATAAAAAGTTTTATAAGCAAGAATTCTTCTTGAAGGATCATCACGTCTCATCTTGATACACAATTATTTATATAATTGTTTATATATATATAATGTAAAAGAAGCACATGAATACAGCGGAAACAGATGAACAACAAGCAGAAATAAATGAACAATAATTTTATCATTTCACTATTCGATTGTTATTTTAACATATATAATTGTATGTATAATTAGGTTAACTGGTGCCATGTTATTTGTATGTCATGTATATATATAATATATATACTTGTACGTCACATTATTTATATATACAAGCAATTATATAAGTAATTATATATATAAATAATTATATATACCATGTTAATTGTATGTCATGCAAATATATATATATATATATATCATGTTATTTGTATATCATGCATAAATAATTTTTAACACCAAATTGTTAAAAGTACTAAATTATTAATTTTTAATGATAAAGCTAATTTTTTTAATAAATAAATGGACTATTTCTCAAAAAATCAAATTTAAGTCTAAATTCTCTTTAATAAAACATTTGTAAGAAATATTTTCTCGTCATAAAACATTAAAAGATGATGATTTCAGGACACAACATAATAAACAAGATCATTTGACATTATTAAAGAAAAAAAAGAAACTTTATATTTATTTTAATAAAATATGATAAAATACATTTAAAATGTGAAATTCTTACATAATTTTACTAACTATAATAAAAAAATAAAATAAATATTAATAATAATTTTTATACTCGCATTATTATACCATTATAAAAAAATAAAATGTAGAATTCTTAGATAATTATTCATATGTTATGCATACGTTATACGACATTTTTATATCAACATTCGAACAATTTTTATGCTCGCATTATTCAGATATTATTATTGCATTATACCATTATTAACGCATTAATCATCGATTAGTATGTTATACCTCTACCATGTTACTAGCATTATTCTATAATTATTCATACGTTATGCATACGTTATACCACATTTTTATATCAACAATCGAACAATTTTTGTACTTGCATTATTTAGATATTATTCTTGCATTATATCATTACTCGCATTATTTCATGATTACTCATACGTTATACATACGGTATACCGAATTTTATTCACATGTTATCCCTACATTATTCACATGTTATTCCCACATTTTTTTATCAAAGCAACTAAACAATTTTATAACCGTATTATTCATTTATTGTTCTTGCATTATATCATTATTAATGCATTAATCATAGGTTGGTATGTTATACCTTTACAATGTTACTAACATTATTCTATAATTATTCATATGTTATGCATACGTTATACCGCATTTTTATATCAACAATCGAACAATTTTTATACTTGCATTATTCAGATATTATTCTTGCATTATACAATTACTTGCATTATTTCATGATTATTCATTCGTTATACATACATTATACCAAATTTTATTCACATGTTATCCCTGCATTATTCACATGTTATCCCCATGTTTTTTTACCAAAGCAACCGAACAATTTTATATCCATATTATTCACTTATTATTCTTTCGTTATACCATTATTGACGCATTAATCATAGGTTGGTATGTTATACCTCAACCATGTTACTGGCATTATTCCATAATTATTCATATGTTATGCATACATTATATTACATTTTTATATCAACAATCAAACAATTTTTATACTCACATTATTCAGATATTATTCTTGCATTATACTATTACTTGCATTATTTCATAATTATTCATATATTATACAAACATTACACCAAATTTTATTCACATGCTATCCTCACATTTTTTACCAAAGTAACCGAACAATTTTATACCTGTTTTATTCACTTATTATTCTTGCATTATACCACTACGGACGCATTAATCATAGGTTGGTATGTTATACCTTTACCATGTTACTGGCATTATTCCATAATTATTCATATCTTATGCATACGTTAAACTATATTTTTATATCAATAATCGAACAATTTTTATACTTGCATTAGGGGTGTTCATCAACCCGATTAACCCGATCGAACCGACCGACCCAAACCTTTTGGGTTGGGTTGGGTTGGGTTTTGACACATATTTGGGTTGGGTTGGGTTTTAAAATGCTCAACCCGATCAGTTTGGGTTGGGTTGTGGGTTTTTAAACCCACAACCCGAATTAACCCAAACCGAACAGACATAAACACAGTTAGCCAATTTGTTGTATCTAATTGATTGCAGCTTAGTCGCAAACGCAGAATCGCACTCTCCTCTCAATCTCGATTTTCATAGTTGCAAATCACAACTCTCAATCTCTCTTTCTGATACGTTGTCTCAGTGGCTCTTGATCTCATTCGTGGGCTCTCAATCTCATTTGCTGGCTTCTGTTATTGCTTGATTGCTTCTTGCCTTCTTTTTCTGGCCAAGATTCTTCTTCTTCTTCGAGCGGCAAGCACTCTTCTTATTCCCTTGCTCTTTTTTCTTTTTCGAGGTGTTGACTGCTGCTATTGCTTCTTCTTCTTCTTCTTCTTCTTCTAGATTCTTCTTGTTCTTGTTCTTGTTCTTCTTTTTTCGAAGGCCAACAGTTCTTCCTATTCCCTTGTTTTTTTTTCTTCTTTTCCGGCAGACAATGATAGGGTTCTTCTTCTAGCTAGGATTCTTCTTCTAGTTCTTCTTTTTCTTTCGGCAACTAGTTTTTCTTCCTACTCCCTTGCTCTTTTTTCGTTTATGGCAAACAGGGATAGTGACTTTTTTTCTTCTTTTTCGTCTGGCGTCTAGAGAGTAGAGACTTTTTTTTTATTGCAGTCTACTTCTTCTTTTCCTTCTTCTGGTGGGTTTGGCAGCCGTGATTTTTCTTCTTCTTGTTTTGACGGTTTTGTATTTTTCAAGTTGCTCTGTTTTTTTCGGTTGCAGTTTGCTGTTGCTTAGGTGCTTATTGTTCTAGGTTTGGCAGCAGTGAGTTGTGATTCTTTTTTTCTTTTTAGTTGCACTTTGATGCTTTTTCTTCTTGTTTTAGATCTGGCAGTGGTGTGTCTGCTACGGCTACTGCTTTTTCTTCTTCATCTGGCAACCTTCTTCTTCTTTAGCTGCGTTCTTCTTCTTGCAACAACCTGCAAATCATCTTCTCTTTTTTTGTTCGAGTAGCTAGGAAACAACCCGTTAACCCGAACCGAACCGACCCGAACCGAACGGTTTGGGTTAGTTTGGGTTTCGAGTTAGAATGGTTTGGGTTGGGTTGTATATTTGTCAACCCGAATAGTTTGGGTTGGTTTACAGGTTAACCCTTAACTCGAACCGAATCAACCCATGAACACCCCTAACTTGCAGTATTCAGATATTATTCTTACATTATACCATTACTCGCATTATATCATGATTATTCATACGTTATACCAAATTTTATTCACATGTTATCCCTGCATTATTCACATGTTATCCTCACATTTTTTACCAAAGCAACCGAACAATTTTATATCCGTATTATTCACTTATTATTCTTGCATTATATCATTATTGACGCATTAATCATAGGTTGGTATGTTATACCTCAACAATGTTACTGACATTATTCCATAATTATTCATATGTTATGCATACCTTATACTGCATTTTATTCACATGTTATCCCTGCATTATTCATATGTTAAGCTTGCATTTTTGTATCAACAACCGAATAATTGTTATACTTGCATTATTCATATATTATTCTTACATTATACTACAAAAAAATATAAAAAGAAAAAAAACCAGTTCCCGCCCTAAAAAAATTGATGCGGGTATACTCATCTTCTTTAGAGTCACTATTGTTCGATCGTCTTCTTTGTGCGTTTAAGTTCTTTGATTTTTACTGCTCATCTTTCTTTTGTTAATCTCATTTGTTGTTGTTGTTATTCTTTGAGTATTTGGGAACGAAATATCTACTTCTGCATTTGGGAACGAAATCTCTACTTACAACGGTTGGTCTTCTTCTTCGTGCATTTCAGTTCATTGATCTTCTTTGTTTGTATTTCTTCTATTAATCTTCATTCGTTATTTGCATAATCGCTCTGCTTGTAACTATTGTTGTTCTTCTTTAGGCATTTGGGAATGAAATCTCTGATTGTGCTGGGTATAAAATCTCTGCTTCTGGGTTTGGTAACTGTTGTTGTTCTTCTGTTATTATTATTCATTTTTGTTATGGACTTCTACTAAGGCTAACTTATTCATTTTTGCTATTGACTTATTTTTGTTCTTCTATTTAGGAATTGATATATTTAGCTACAAATGGATAAAAAAATAGGTTCATATTTCAAGGTTAACTCCCACATCTAAAATTAGATAACATTATTTATTGCTTGCTTGCATTATTCGAAATTTAAGTAATTTTCAATTTTTTTAGGTTGTCTCAAGAGTATAAATATGGTGCTCAAAATATTATCAATTTTGCGCGGGCAAGTTTAGGAAATATAGACATAATATCGTGTCCTTGTACAAAATGCAAGAACTTGGATCGCCACCATTATGATTTAGTATATGAGCATGTAGTCATAAAAGGTATGGATCCTACATATACTAATTGGTTTTTTCATGGAACATGTGGTTCTGTCTCCGAAGACATACCCATGAATGATACATACAAAATGTATAAAGACCATGCATATATTCAAAAAGATCATGATAGACAGAATGAACATGAAATTGAAGAGGAAGACCTAACACATTTAGTTGAAGAGGCAGAGACACCTTTATATCTTAGTTGCTTGGAACATACTAAAATTTCAGCAATAATAGTTTTATTTAAGTTAAAAACTTCATATGGTTTATCAGACACTGGGTTTAATAAATTGCTTAAGTGTCACACCCCGACCCCCACACCGGGCCTTTCGCAGTTCTATAGTCAAGCATCGCGTGGCATCACAGCTCCGCGCATGTGCCCGTCGGAGCGCCGGGACGTGTGAGTTTGTTCGTTTCCCATTTCTATTCTATTCAAGTTAAATAATTTCTTTTCTTTATTCTTTCAAACCAAAACAATCTCTTAAAGGAGATTCATAGTCAGATAAACTTTCAATATGTGTTCAAATAACATTCAAAATTATATCACCGAATTTTCATAGAAAATAATATAGAAAATCAAAGTACCTGCGGAAGCTTTCAAATCTCAAAACATTCATCTGAAATCATTGAATGCATCAATATTCATTCATAATATTTCAAACAATAAAACATTTGTTCAACACATAACATAAACAAAATAATAGGCTTATAGGCCAAAGTTTCAACTGTGTTTTGTAATATAAAACAGTTCTATTTACACAAAATGATAACTAGCTAGGTAACATTCCCATGTTCAAAATACATAAAACACTAAAATAGATTTCAAAATAAAACATCTCTGAAAATCTCTGCACCAATCTCTGGGTCGGTCAATCTTCACTGAGCGCCAGGCCCATTAGTACCCGAAAAATGAAAATGGGGTGAGCTCGAAAGTCCAGTTGATCTCTCCTACACATCACTGGCATTATACAGACTAGCATACAAAACATGCATACGATTTCATTACATTAGGACGTTTCAATCACTGACTTGGTTATTTCTGTCGATCCATCTGAACACTGTCAGGAATTAACCGAAAGAGTGAACCACCCTTGATATTCCCCTTGTGGTCTTGGACACAACCAGGCGCGACATCTTTTTCAAATAGAAATCTACCTCTGAGACCACGATCCATGAAGATATGAAAATCATATAGAAACTCCTATGATCTCCCAAATCTGAGGATCACACAGCCACTCGCAGTTTGGCCCGGTTTGGGAATACCCAAGATGATGCCCTGACTGCACCCTGATCATAATCTAAGTGATGCACCAATGAACCGTCCATCGCCTCGGTATGTGGAGTTTTTAATAAACCATTAATCTTCTTTAATTTTCCAAACAAGATTTTCGAACCATACAACATAACATGTACTGACCTATGCAAGCTAGATCATATAAATCATTCAATAGACATTTAAGTAATCCATAACTCTAAAAAGCACATAACCGGACATTATGAGGTCATGACAACCATTCCAATCAGTTCACACATTCCTAGCATGATACTAAGTACAAGAATGTAAACAATCATCACATTTCATATCCTAAGTCTGCATAATACTAATGAACAAGGAAGTCTCGCCTACCTGTATATGCCGGATAAACCCTTGCACCGCTCCTCGACACTCACCACTAGTCAATCTAAAATCCATATTTACAAATTCAATTCTTCGAATCTCCAAAACCCTCAAACTATATCAACAACCATCATTGATATCCAATCTAGATCATTCTTATCAAATTCCAAATAAAAGGGTTTTTGCCCAAAAATTCAGATTTCTCTTTTCACCGCATCAACACGTAAAACTATATTCATTTCCTTCCAAATTCAAAATATAACATATTTAAAACTAGTCACTACTTCAAAACATGAGCGGATAGAGAATTATTACCTATCAAAGGATTTACACCTTCAGAAACCCTCCCGATACATGAAATTCTTCAGGATCTGTCAAAAACTACAAGTGAATAGTTAAAGCTTTCAAGACTTAGTTCTAAATCAATAAACCCTTAGTTTAGAAGGAAGATCCTGTGACGACCCACGTTTTGGTGCGCAAAAATCTTCGAATACGATATACGCATTTTTCTGGAATTTTTAAAGGAAATACAATAATTTACATCAATTTTTCTCAAATTTATAT
>JAJIYU010020204.1:0-10502 GCA_030144865.1 Tinospora cordifolia | reverse complement strand
TTTTTTCCTTTTACCAACCACTTGCAAAAATGGCAGGAAGCAGGTTTTTGCCTCCTGATTTGGACCACCAGTGGTCACTGCCAACACGCCATCCCTGCACCCCGTGAACTCCGGCTAAGTAACAACCATACCTGGCCATTCCCCGGCCACATGGGTGGCCACGTGACATGTTTTGGTTCATGCAAAACCTCTCCCAAACATTACAAAACCAAATTTTTGGTGCAAAATGCAGTTTGAACGAGCTATCTTCCATCCCTCACATCTCCTTCGTCCAAGCTCAGAATTTGGCAATCTTGGGGTCTCTGGAAAGAGCTCATTTCCCTCTTCAAGTTTGTGCAAACCCTTGGACAAAAGCACCAGCCTGTTGAGACGAAAATCACCACAAAGATTGTTGTTCAACATAGTTGAACCCAGAAAAATCAGACAAAATGTGTTTTGGCTGAGTTCGCGAGGCAGTTTCGTGGGACATCCGAACTTTGATCGTAAGGTATCATAGCTCGTTTTAAAGCTTACAATGCCTACTTTAACTTTTGTTTTATAATAAATAGCCAATGAATACTTGAAACATGTCAAAAATGGCGTTGATGTAGGCTGTCGAACATGCATGATTTGATACTTAGAAATTGTTTTTTGAAAATCTACAGAAATACCATGATTTCGTGCTCTCTGTTAGGATTTTTTAAAAATATGTAGAAATGTCCAATTTACCTAAAATTTTGACAGTATTGTGAAAAATTTTGGTCTCAAACCAGTAACTCTTTGGTGGCCAACTAAATGAAAATTTGGCTGTTTGTCATATGCAACCCGAGAAACCAAAAGTTCCTGATATCACCCTTGAAAAACATATCAAAAGGGGTCTAAAATTCATGAAATAAGATTCTGGTAACATTTTAGGAAGTGTGGATCATAACTAAAAAATATTGCGCAAATCCGACATACGAATTGACAGCAGGAAAATTGTGAATCCTGCTGCAGCAATTAGAACAAAGAAGACCAAATATGAGCATTTCTGTGATTTCACTTGAAAACCGTTGTAGATGAGATCATAAAATTGAAACCAAAATTCTGGGGAACATTTAAATGATATAGATCAAAACTAAAAATTTTCACATAAATCCAACGGTTGGATTGATAAGAGAAAATTCAGAAACGTTACTCTATAGATAGAGAGAAAAAATCCAGAATTGGGGGCTCCTATTATTTCAGTTGGAAAACATGTCAAATGAAACCTAAAAATAGGAACATAACATTCTAATGAATATTTGAAGGGTCTGAATCAAATATAGAAAGTTTTGCGTGAATCCAACATTTGGATTGACCGAAAAAAATTGACAAATTCGTTGCGCAAATTGAACTAAAAAGGGTTTAGAATTAACTAAGTGTTGAAAATTGAGAATTTTGACCCAACTAACTCGATTTTGATCAAATTGACCAATGTTAACCAATTTTGACTAGGTTGACCGAGTTTGACCAAGTTTGATCGGTTGACCAGGTTTGACCAATTCGAATTCGAATTGTCTAAGACTGATTAGGAACAGTAGGACTGCAATTAAGCGATGTTTTACGAGGAACTGAAATTGGGTTGAACATAACGCAGATTTAAGCGTAGATAGGGGGATTAGGCCGAGTGTCAAGGGGACATCGGTGTGTGGGACCCGAGGTGAGTAGTTTAATTCAGTTGTTATCTTAACTATATTCCTTGCATGGAAAATAATTGAAATTGTCATCGATTGAATGGTTTCTCATGTTGAGCTACAATGGTTGATTTGAAATATATATAGTTGTACACTGATAGAGAGACCATAGGCTCAAGATTCGAGGGCATGGTCAGGGTACACGATGTTATTGGTCTAGGCTCAAGGTCCGAGCGTCAGGTTAGGGCATATGATCAGTACGCCTAGTCTCAGACCTGCTCAAGCACGACACTTGAGGACTAAGTGCAGGGTTAGGGTGTTCGATGAATGCTCTTAACCCTTGACCCACTTGAGTGGCCGGTACGCCTGACTCATGACCTGCTCGAGCGATGACCATAGGGTTGTATTTGATGATTTAAACCCTAGTCTTGATATAGTTTTGAGTTGCATGTATTTAAACTGTTCTTTTTCAAACTGTTGCACTATTTATAACTGCTTTTTATAACATACCATGGTTCTTGAGAAATTGTTTCACCATTACTATTCATGCATACATGCACTGTTTTTGGATGCCGGTTAAGTAATATGCTAGTTTTACTACTCACTGAGCCACATTGACTCTTAAGCATACTACTTTAGTAGCATTTCAGGTTCCTCGACGACCCATAGAGGGAAAGGCATGGTGATAGCCTAGTCCCAGAGTGGTCTTCTATTTCTTTTTGTTTCCATTTGAGGTCGGTCACATTTTGTATGCCTGTAATGATTTAATGGTCAAACTGTACTTTTGGGACATAATAATATGTAATATTTTGTTGCTTTCGCACCTTACAGTATGAATGTTTAAGTTACTCTGATGTCATTTGTTGTAGAGGTTGGAATGTAAGGGCTTAATAGTGATTGGGTGAACTTGACTCAATGAGTGAGTTCGTTGAGTCACTGTGCCAGTCGAACCGTCCTTCAATCTAGGGAAGGGGTCCCAACAGACTTGGTATTAGAGCCAGGTTTCAAAAAACTAAAGAATAGTAATAAGTGAAGGGCCTATGTGACATCAGAGTGAATGCGAAAGTAAACAAAACTCCAAACTTAAGGGAAAAGGGGAAAACTATCAACCATAAAACATATTTTGAACATAATGTACGGTAGTACTAAGTGTTTAGAGTCGGGGTCTATTTCGAATAAATGAATAACCAACAATTCAATTCAAAATGCAGATAAAAGATGTCGCCCAAGCGGGGTGGAGCCAGGAGAAGCAAACCACCGACCGAGCCTAAGGAGCCAACACCACCACCTCCAATTCAGCCTGAGATGGATGCTATACAGAGGCTCGAGGCTATGGTTAGGGCCTCTAACGATGCTATGCAGGCCCAGATAACCTTACTGAGGGAGAGGGATGAGCCATCCACGTCGACAGGACCTTCTGTCCATGTTGCACCCATGGCGACGGTCGCTCCCACTATAGTGTCACCATCGCCTACTCAATCGGCACCACCAGCTCCAAGGCCACTAGATCAGGCAGCAGTGGCACAGTTGCCCCTACCTAGGATAGGTAGGGAAATGAGAGAGCCCACACTCAGCTCCTCAAGAACTTCATGGACTTATGCCCTGTGACGTTCACGGGCAATATCAGCATGGAGGCAGCAGAGCATTGGCTGCTAAATATGGAGAAAAATGGTGAGACCCTGCGATTATCTGAGACAGATCTGGTTCTATTATCATCACACATGATGGAGGGTGAGGCTGCTAGGTGGTGGCCATCTACTAGGCGCATAGAGGGCCAGATCACATCTTGGGCCAAATTTAGAGAGTTTTTTCTGGGGTTTTACGTTCTGGAGGCTGAGCGAGAATGTAAGAAGATAGAGTTTCTGAGCTTACGCCTGGGGACCATGACAGTGAGAGAGTATACCCATCGGTTCCTACAGTTGGAGGCATATGCATCATGGATAGTATCTGAGTCGAGAGAGAGGGCTGGGTTTTATTGACGAGGATTGAGCGTCACTATCAGACAGGCGACTACCATGTCGAGGGCCCAGACCTTAGAGGAGATTCAGAGGGAGGCTGAGAGGTATGAGATGGACGGGTTGGATGGGCATCCCAAGATTTTCATTGTACCGAGTAGCACTCAGCAGACACAGTCACAGACTCAGCTACCATATAGAGGTGGATCCAGAGGATTTAGGGGTCATGGTCATTATTAGAAGAACAAGAAGAGGAAGTTTTTAGAGGGACAGTCGAGCACCACTACCAGTCAGGCCACCATGGCAGTAGTTGCACTCGCGGCCACTCCTATTTAGTCACAGCCACCATCAGAGCAGCAAAGTACATTTTATAGGGGCCTAGGTAGAGGCCGAGGTTGAGGCTATGGGCAGAATCAAGGCTACCAGGGGGGACAGAGGCCACCCCTTACATGTTTCCAGTGCGGACAAGTTGGGCACAAGAGGGCTGAGAGCCCAACTCTTACGGCAGATCCCAGTTCCTTTACCCCGGCCTTCAAAAACAGAGCACAGGCTATCACATAGCCTGACCCCGATTCGACGAGGACCTTGGTGGAAGGTACCATTTCGCTTCATAATTTATCTATATATGTGCTGATTGATGCTAGTTCTACCTTATCTTTTGTTTCTAGATGTGCTGTGGATAGATTAAGGCTTAGACTAGTTAGGTCTCCCACTTATTTGATATTGAGTACTGCTGCTGGGGAGCGCATCTACACCAACATGATTTGTAATGGGTGCGTACTTAGATTGGGAGACTTTGAGACTACTGTAGACCTCCTAGTGTTGGAGTTTCTTGAGTTTGATGCCATACTCGGGATGGATTGGCTGGTTGCATACCACGCACATGTTGACTGCTTCGCCAAGAGGGTTGTATTCCAGATCCTGGGGCGACCCATTGTTGTCTTTTAGGGTAGAGATTCTGATAGTCAGAGCACCCATGGCAGATTGGTTACACAACATGCCATGAACATTCTGGCTTATTTGACCACCATAGACGAGGAACCTTCATGGTCGAGTATCAATGAAATTCTGGTCGCCAGAGATTTCCCAAATGTGTTTCCTGGGGATCTACCTGGCTTGCCCGCCAAGCAGGAGATCGACTTCATTGTCGAGGTCATTCCAGGGACACAACCAGTGTTGATTCCTACTTACCGCATGACACCAAAGGAGTTACAGGAGTTGAAGGTTCAGCTAGAGAAATTATTGGATAAGGGTTTTATTACCCCTAGTGTGTCACCTTGGGGCGCTTCGGTATTGTTTGAGAAAAAGAAGGATGAGAGCCTCGCTTATGTATCAACTATAAACAGTTGAACAAGGTGACGATCAAGAATAAGTATCATCTTCCGCGTATTGATGACTTGTTTGATCAGCTTAGGAGTGCCAAGGTGTTTTCGAAGATTGATTTGAGATCAGGGTACCATCAGTTGAGGGTCAGGGAAGAGGATGTGCAGAAGACAACATTCCGCATTAGATATGGGCACTACGAGTTCTTAGTAATGCCATTCGGCGTGACGAATGCCCCTACTATGTTTATGAACCTCATGCAGAGAGTGTTTTGGCCATGCCTTGATACCTTTGTGATTATCTTCATTAATGATATATTGATCTATTCGAGGTCTCGAAAGGAGCATGCCGAGCACTTGGGTCATGTGGTTAGAGCTGAGGGTATTTCTGTTGATCCAGTTAAGGTTGAGGCGATTATCAGTTGGCTGAGACCTACCACAGTAACTAAGATCCGTAGCTTCTTGGGTTTAGCAAGCTATTACACCGTTTCGTCAAGAACTTTTCAAAGATTGTCGATTCAATGACGAAGCTAACCAAGAAGGATACTCCATTTATATGGGATGATTGGTGTGAGAATGCCTTTCTTGAGCTTAAGTAGAGACTGACATCTGCTTCAGTGCTAGTGTTGCAAGAACCTGGCTGAGAGCTGACTGTATACACTGATACATCACAAATAGGCCTTGGCTGCGTGCTGACGCAAGATGACGAGGTTGTCGCTTTTGCCTCACGACAGTTGAAAGTTCATGTGAAGAACTACCCCGTACATGACTTAGAGCTGGTAGCAGTAGTGTTTGCACTGAAGATATGGTGACATTACCTCTATGGAGAGCATTTCACGCTCTATTCGGATCACAAGAGCCTCAGATATCTGTTTTCACAAAAGGATCTGAACATGAGACATAGGCGATGGATGGAGCTATTGAAGGACTATGACATTACAATCGAGTACCACCCGAGAAAGGCTAATGTAGTGGCTGATGTTTTGAGTCGAGGACAGATCGAGACTACATGTATGGCTAGACACATGTCTCATGAGTGGAGGATGATTGACGTTGCCATAGTTATAAGTATCTGTGAGTTATCCTCTGAAACTAGAGTCAGTGCACAAATTACAGCCCAGCCAGTTCAGGTTCAGGAGATCACGGAGGGACAGGCTCATGGTGCGGCCTATGATATGTTCAGGGGTTGGGCGGATGATGCTTCTCATGGAGAGTGGTCACTTGATTCAAAGGGTACACTGAGGTTCCGGGAATGACTATGGGAAATAGACGATGCTAGCCTGAGAAGTAGTATGCTCGAGGAGCTACACCGTTCAAGATACGTTGTTCATCTGGTGCCAATAAGATGTACCAAGATGCTAAACGCACATATTGGTGGCTAGGGATGAAGCGGGACACAGCAGTCTTCATCTAGCGATGTGATACGTGTCAGCAGGTTAAGGCTGAGCACCAAAGACCCGGTGGACCCTTACAGCCCTTATCTATACCGGAGTGCAAGTGGGAACACATAACCATAGACTTTGTTATAGGATTGCCCCGTATATAGAAGAGACATGACGTTGTTTGGGTAGTTATGGATCGTTTGACGAAGTTAGTCCACTTTCTTACTATGAGTACTAAGGATTCAGTGGAATGGTTGAACCACCTTTACATCAGAGTGATTATGAGGCTACATGGGGTTTCTTTGTCCATTGTATCTGATAGAGATGCTAGGTTCACGTCTCAATTTTGGCAGGCATTGCAGACTCAGTTGGGGACAAAGGTGAACCTTAGCACAACATTCCATCTGCAAATTGATGGCCAATCTAAGTAATTGATCTAGATTTTGGAGGCTATGTTACGCTCATGCCTTATAGATTTTGGTGGTAGCTGGGAAGATCATTTGGCCTTATGCGAGTTTACTTATAATAATAGCTACCAGTCGAGCATTAGGATGACACCGTTTGAGGCGTTGTATGGGCGACCATGTAGATCCCCTGCTTGTTGGGCCAAGACAGGTGATAGAGCAGTCTTGGGC
Source organism: Tinospora cordifolia (assembly GCA_030144865.1). NCBI lineage: Eukaryota > Viridiplantae > Streptophyta > Magnoliopsida > Ranunculales > Menispermaceae > Tinospora > Tinospora cordifolia. Next base: position 3,574 of record JAJIYU010020204.1, on the reverse strand, counting down.
TCTGCCTTGATACAGGAGTAGAATTAGAAGATATAGAGAATCAAATAGAATTTGAAGGCTGCTCAGGACCGACAGAAGAGGTATGCAGATAACCGAAGAAGGGTCCTTGAGTTTGAGGTCGGTGACCATGTCCTCCTCTGTATCTCGCCTCAGAAGGGGCAGACACACCTCAGCATTTCAGGGAAGCTCGCAGCGAGATACATCGAGCTTTTTGAGATCCTTGAGAGGATAGGCCTTGTTGCTAATCGACTAACATTGCTGCCACTGCTACGGGTGTGCATAATATATTTCTTGTTTCTATGTTGAGGAAATATCACCCCGATCCCTCGCATATTATTGATTGGAGGCATGTAGAGTTGCGAGAGGATTGTACATATGATGAGATGCCCATGGATATCATTGATCGAGCTATAAGGAAGCTGTGCAACAAGGAGATACCTATGGTACGAGTGCCCTGACAGTTTTATGGTGCTGAGCAGGATACATAGGAGAGCGAAGATTTCATGATTCAACATTATCTTGAGTTGATGAGTGTTGCTTTTTGACTTCTATTATCTACATCATTATAAATTTCAAGGACGAAATTTCTTATAAGGAGGGGAGGTTGTGACGCCCCATGATTTGATACACAAAAATTATCAGGTCTGATACATGTATTTTCTGAAATTTTTAATGAAAATACACGAATTTTCTCAATTTTGCCAATTTTGAATTATTTATTGAAAAAATTAGAATAATTAGAAAAATACGATTTTGGGAGGAAAATACGTGAAATTATAAGGAAATATAATTCTTGGAGAGTATATGATTTTTTAGAATGATTATAGAATTTTTGGGGTAATTAATAAAATTTTTGGGAGAAAAATGCAATTTATGAGTGAATTATTCAATTTTTAGAAAATAATTGTATAAATAATGAAAATGGTGTATAATTGGAAGGTTTTGATGAGAAATGAGGATTAAATGATTTTTGATAATTTTAGAAAAAAATACAAAATTTTGATATATATGTATGTGTGTGTGTGTGTGTGTATATACAAAAAAAAAATGAAATTGGTAAAATGAAAAAAAAGAGAGGGGGGAGGGTCACCTAGGCAGCCCAGGCGCATGGGTCAGAATTGCCCAGGCCCATGTGGGCTGGGCTGGGCGCACGACCCAGCCCTCTTCTTCTTCTTCCCTTTCCTTCTTCCTTTTCCCTCCTCTTTCCTTTTACCAACCACCTGCAAAAATGGCAAGAAGCAAGTTTTTGCCTCCTGATTTGAACCACCGGTGGTCGCTGCCGAAACGCCACCACCTACACCTCGTGAACTCTGGCCAAGCAACCACCATACCTAGTCATTCCCTGGCCACGTGGGTGGCCACGTGGCGCATTTTGGTTCGTGCAAAACCTCTCCCAAACATCACAAAACCATATTTTTGGTGCAAAATACGGTTTAAACGAGCCATCTTCCATCCCTCACATCTCCTTTGTCCGAGCTCAGAATTTGGCAATCTTGGGGTCTCTGGAAAGAGCTCATTTCCCTCTTCAAGTTTGTACAAACCGTTAGACAAAAGCGTCAGCCTGTTGAGACAAAAATCACCACGAAGATTGATGTTCAGCACAGTTGAACCCAAAAAAATTAGTGTGTTTTAGCCGAGTTTGCGAGCCAGTTTCGTGGGTCATCTGAACTCCGATCATAAGGTATCATAGCTCATTTTAAAGCTTACAATATCTACTTCAACTTTTGTTCTATGATAAATAGCCAATCAGCACTTGAAGCATATCAAAAAGGGCATCGAAGTAGGCTGCCGAACATGCATGATCTGATACTTAAATTTTTTTTTTTTGAAAATATGCAGAAATGCCGTAATTTTGTGTTCTCTATTAGGATTTTTTAAAAATACCTAGACATTTCCAATTTACTTGAAATTTTGACAGTATGATTATAATACAATTAGGATGTTGTGTAAAATTTTGGTCTCAAACTAGTAAGTTTAAGGTGGTCAAATAAATAGAACTTTGGTTGTCTATCATATGCAACCTGGGAAACCAAAAGTTGTTGATATCACACTTGAAAAATATATCAAACGAGGTCTAAAATTCACGAAATAAAATTCTGGTAACACTTTAGAAGTGTGGATCATAACTGGAAAATATTGTTCAAATTCAACATGCGGATTGACAATAAGAAAATTTGTGAATCCTGCTGCGCAATTAGAACAAAGAGGACCAGATATGAGCATCATTGTGATGTCACTTGAAAACCATAGTAGATGAGATCAGAAATTTGAAACCAAAATTTGGGGAACATTTAAATGATATAGATCAAATCTAAAAATTTTCACGCAAATCCAATTGTCAGTTTGATCACTGGAAATTTAGAAACTTTACTCTATAAATAGAAAGAAAAAATCCAGAACTAGGAGCTCTTGTTATTTCAGTTGCAAAACATGTCACATTAAGTCTAACAATAGAAACATAAAATTCTGGTGAATATTTGATGGGTCTAAATCAAATTTTGAAAGTTTTGCATGAATCCAATGGTTGGATTGACCACAAAAAAATTGACAAATTTGCTGCGTAGATTGAACAAAAAAGGGCTTAGAATTGACTAAGTGTTGAAAATTGAGAATTTTGACCCAATTTACTTGATTTTGATTAAATTGACCCTAATTGACCAATGTTCATCAATTTTGACTAGGTCAACCGAGTTTGACCAAGTCTGGCTGGTTGACCAGGTTTGACCGATTTGAATTCGAATTGTCTAAGACCGATTAGGAATAGTAGGACCACAATTAAGCGATGTTTCTTTAGGAATTGAAATTGGGTCTAACATAACACAGATTTGAGAGTAGATTGGGGGGAGTGTAAAGGGAACATTGGTGTGCAAGACACGAGGTGAGTAATTTAATTCAGTTGTTATCTTAACTGTATTCCTTGCATGAAAAATGATTGAAATTGTCATCGATTGAATGGTTTCTCGTGTTGAGCTACAATGATTGATTTGAAATATATGTAGTTGTACACTAATAGAGAGACCATAGGCTCGAAGTCCAAGCGCAGTGTAACAACCCGTAATTTTTATGACATATAAATTAATTTAAATAAAGGTAAATGTGTATAAATATATGTATTTGTACAGACTACTTGTGTACATACGTGTTAATTATATACATATAGTACTAATATAAGTTACGCGTATAAATTAGTTAAACTATATTATGTAAAAAATGTAATTTATACAGAGATTTAGAAAAATAAATAAATAAATTTTTAAAAATACTAAATAAATATAAAAATGTTCGAAAACGAGATTTAAATGTTTACTACAATATTTATTAAAGAAATAAAATAAATCACTTTGGTTGAAGTTGGGAAAAAATCGGAAAACAAAAAGGATACTTATGGGGACCTTTTTGAACTGATTTCAGAAAAATAGAATGAACTGGGACAAAAATATTAAAAATAAATAAAATATAAATATATATATGATTTGGGGTAAAAGTGAAAATAGTTTCTATAAGGTAGGTATTTACGGAATTAATTCTGGGGTAAAAGTGGAAATAGTTTCTATAAGGTAGGTATTTATGGAAT
>JAJIYU010020203.1:0-10507 GCA_030144865.1 Tinospora cordifolia | reverse complement strand
CTTTTTGTAAGAGATCCTCCCACGTCTCTGTAAATGGACATCTCGTCCAATCATTTCCTATATTAATATATATTTACGTTTCCATTTCAAAAAAAAAAAAAAAAAAAAAAAAAAAAAAAAAACCTTTGTTAAAACAAGACTCAAGAACTCTAAGGACAAGGGGTTTCCCCCAAAGGAGAGCCCAAGGTATTTCATGGGCCATTTGCCTATTGCACAACCCACCTTATTAGCTAGACTTCAAGAGTCTTTGCATCTATTTGGATCCTTGCTAATTGGCACTTAGCTGCATTCACCCTCAAGTCAAAGGCTTGGGCAAACCCCCTGCAAAATATTAATGGCATTCCTCACATTTTTCTTATCGTTATGAAGAAAGAAGTGCTTGTCATCCGCATTTTGTAAGTGAGGAATCTCTACCCTCTTCCTCCCTCAACAAAGTCCTTCACTAGGGAGAATTACCTTCCTCAAAGCAACAACCTACTAAAATTATTTGTTGTAATAGTAAAGAGGAAAGGGGAGAAGGGGTCCTCTTGCCTTAGACCATTACTTGCATTGAACTTCCCCGTAGGCCCCCCATTAACAATGGCCGAATAAATGAGGAAGAGATGTGCCTCCTCATCCACATCAAACATCTTTCCCCAAGACCCTTTTGCCTCATCAAGAACTACAAGAAACCCCTCTTTGTCGAGTCATAGGCTTCGAAAAAATTGACTTTAAGCACCACCTCTTCCTTCCTACTCGGTAATCTTCCAACACCTTGTTGGCAATCAAATAGCATCTAGAATCTATCTTCCTTATATGAAAACTAACTAACAAACTCTATACCTTTTCAAAGATGATGGAAAGGACTATAATTGACCATCTCTCTTCCCATCTATGATCAGCAACTTGATTTTTATTTTTGGAAATTCCTCAAATCGACCTTTGCTCTAGTCATTCCTTGTCCATCCGCCAAGAAAGTACCAGCGAAACTATCCTCCTTAACTTGGTTATGGTGGTGATTACGTCGATCACACTTATTGTGCTTCCCTTCGATATCAATTGCAAGCCATTCCTTGAATATATTTTTCTATTTTTGAGTGTATGAACATATAAGGGACTGAATCCATGAAATAATATTTTATTTTTTGAAAGTGTTACATACCAAATATGCTGAATTAGGAACTAGCATTCCTATCTATATTAGGTCTATGTTCTGCATTTCCACACCTCTTATAGGTATGCACACATTCTAGTTTCTTTTAAAGAAAATAATTAAATAAAAGGCTAGCCTAAGCTATTGCCTAAGTAGGATCCCACAAGAAGGTTGTATTACTTTTGCACCTATTGTACATAGCCTTATCTTAGAAAGTACAACATACGAGGTTGTTTCCACAACTTCAACCATTGACCTTGATCATGCAAAAACAATGCTTATATTACATCAAGGTTAATAATAATAATAATAATAATAATAATCTGAAGTAAGCCTTTTCCAAACACATGGATTTGTTTCCTTTTCTTTGTTCTGTCAAAGACTAAGTTGGAATTTAAGATATCCTAGCCCTTTTCAATAGTCTTGATTATTAGATTGTCGTCATAGCTGCTACTATAAAATTTTACATTGGCTATCAATTACCTAACACAATCCTCCTATTTTATTTTGGCTTGGGAGCAACTATACTTAACAACTTTCATATATACTTGCCTTATACCATGTTATTTAATGTAGGTTCTGCTTATCAAATCCTCTCGTATGAAATCCATCACAATTTTTAACTGCAGTGTCTCATCTAAGTGCTATTTATAATGCGTTTGTATACCATTCAACATTGTGTGGCTAAAAAGTAGTCTTTTTTCCACACATAGTTTGTTGGTAATCTAAGCAACAGCATGATCGTAGATTTTGGTCCTAAATAGATTTCTACACTTAAGCATTTCATGCTCCACACTCTTTGCCAAATCCTAATCTCTCCAACTTGTTAATCTTCCTTTCACCCATATCAATCTCACATGGCCTTTGGAAATTCTTATTTTCAGTGTTAAGACTTGGTCCTCTATTTGAAGACCTTCATCCCTATGAACTTGTCTCTTGGTCCTGTTTATCACTACGTACAATTCATGTCTCACCCATGCCTTCAAACTTTATCACATAATCAAGAAAGCCCCAATCCACATGGTCATATCCCTTTTAAAACAATTCGATTATCACCCCTTTCTTTCTTTTGACTTCATATTCTTCCACTACATTTCCCACTAACACACCATCCTAGATTTGTATTCCTTCTATGAATGCTCTTTGAATAGTTTGTAGTTGTGGTTCCTGCAACTCTTCTCAATCTACCTACAAGCACATGGCAAATTGCCTCATAACTAGTTGTTGAGTTCTAACTTCAAAAATTTGTGATCTTCCTTGAGTTCCCTTATCAAGTCCTCCTACTCATAAGCCTATGAAAGTATCTCAAATTGGTGCTACCATCCTTCAACCATCATGCTTTAAATTTTTTACAAGCTCCACTATTCCCTTTGACTCATAATAACGGAACGAAACCAAGAAGCAACGGACACCTTTCTTGCTGGGATCACGACGTTCGAGATTTTCTCTTTCATCCCTTGTCTCCTGGTCTGGATTGGGCCTCTTCTTCGATCGGCTCCATGCCTAATGTCACCATTAAAAAAAAATGAGCTCTTCTTTCTTTAATATCTGAATGTGTTATTCTATCTATCAAGCAACTATTGCTTTTTAACTTGCTCCTATAGCTCGCTGGTTGGAGTCCTTTTGCCACCACGAGCTTCCAAAACTCTACATTAGGGTATCTATTTTATAACATAGCCTTATCGCACCTAGATTGACCTCTTCCTTATCCAATTCTTGCACTACAAGTTCTAGTTGTTTCCTTCTCACCATTTACCAATGAGTTATTTTACATCCTCCACATGCAAAGATTACTCTTCAAAAGTTTTTGGATTCCATGAACTTATAACTATCACAACCCACTTTCTATTTTCCTTTTTATCCTAGCGGTGGATGTGTTGGGAGAACAATGGATAAAGCCATGCAGTACAAGTTGGGAAACCCCAATCTATAAGTTTTAGGGAGTCTATGATCAACACTATATCCCAAAGGCTTGATGGTGGAGGTAGCATTTCCTTAAGGAGGGGTGACTAAACTTCAGTAAAGTGTGTATGATGCAATTCCCATGCACTCTCTCTCTTTGTTTAAGATTCCTTATTTAGTGGCTTGGAGTATTGAAAGATATGGAAGTTCCTATGGATGGTGAAGATACAAAGGGAAAAGAGGAGGGGGTTAGTTGTTTGGTGAAGGTGCTTAGGAATAGAGCTTTAGCTGGGAAGTGGTTTTAAAGGTTTTGTAAGGACTCCTTGTGGACGAGGATGGTGCAGATTAGACACAACATTTGTAGCAACTCCAAAGAAGCTAGTGTGTCCAAATGCCATATTTCATAGCCATTGGAAATCCATTCACACTTTACTTTTGTGTTTCCAATCCATTATCCAACTTAATGGGTCAGAAGATACTTGGTGAGGTACCACTAGATTTTCTTTACTTTTTCTAAATTTCTATCCTCTCTCTACTTGTCTGAACCATCCAACTTGTCAGTCTCTTACCCAAGTGATCCCTCTGATCTGTGGAGTCCAGAAGCCCTTTTCCCTTCTTGAAATTCTTGCTTTTGTCCAGCTCTTTGATAAGGTGAAAAGAATCTTTTGAGCCTCTATTCCTCGGGTATCTTTACTTTTGTCTTTCTTTCATCATTTATGTACCTTCTTGACCCCTAGTCCCCACCTTATTACATTTCCCACAACTTCATTTGAAATGCTTGTGTTATTCAAGGACCAAATTTCTAGGGTGGACTATTGTGCTTGATATGCTTAATTATGTTAACATCATGCAGAGGCATTTTCAGGATTGGGCTTTGTCCCTAATTGATGTTGCTTGTGCAAAGCAAGTGACTAGAGTAGTCATCATCCTTTTACTAAGTATACCATTTCTAAGAGAATTTGGCAAAAATCAGTGAACACATTGCACTAGGATAGACTTTCCATAGATTCTTTCTTGTGGTCGAATGACTCTCCTCCCAAGAAATTTTGGTATCATTGTTGCGCTTTCATTTTTGTTGTAGTTTGGTCACTATGGCAAAAAAGAAACAGGCACATTTTTTATGAGAAGGAAAGCTGATCAAGGATTCACTTGGCGAGACTAGTTGGTGGGGTGGGATCCAGTTTTATTTTCTTTGTAAATTCTATTCCTAGTTGTGTTTGCATATAGTATTGTATAGTTATACATATGCAATGATCCCATTGCTCTATTTCTTCGATAATTGAGTTGGCTATCTCAGTGGCATTGATTGTACAAGTTCATGAGGAGGGTTCGATGAGTGGAATGAGAGATCTCATGTGGGATTGTGCCTATTTGATTTGTTTGCTCGTACACTTGTTGCGAGCCAAAGAGACATGAAAAACTGAAGGTGAAGCAGCTAATTGCTCAATTGAAGTACCCTGCTACTTGGGTTGATTGATGAAATATCAAGTAATTTCAAATCCAGTGATTCATTAAGGATATGGTCTTCGCCATGTGAGGATGAATCAGTTGATGCTAGACCACTAGGAGATTTAGGAGCTAGACGTGATGCTATTCGGTAGTTGAGATGGCTCATTCTAGGAAAAGTTGGTCTAGTCTTTTATTTAGTTCGAGCTATTTTCGAACTAATAAAATCAATGGCTTATCTTCCTACTTGGAGCTTTCCTCCCCATCTCCCCCTCCCTTCCGTTGACTAGGTCGGGCTGGCTAAGTTTCTGTAAGATCCTCTTCACCGTGGGTATGGTAGTAGAATGTGAGCGCAGACCAGGTTGTTCTAGCATAAGAAATTCTTCTATTATAATTGACCTAGTGAATTGCATGTGTCTTGCTAGAAGAAGAAAAATAAGGGAGCACTTGTGGTCCTAATGATGAGAACTGCATTTCTACTCCTTTTGAGGGAAGCATAACCTTTCAATATGCCCTTATCACTAAAAGCCAGAATGAGAAAGAGAGGTTTATGAGTGGCTTTGATGCTTATTGACCACTACAAGTTTACCTTGTAGTTTATCGTCCAAAAATTGAAAACTTGTTTTTAAATTTGACGAAGTGAAGGTGACATCAAGAGAGAGATTGTTGAGTTCTAACTCCCTTATGATGACTTCAAACTCTCATACTTCTAGTGACTGTATCACTACTCATCTTCTCAAAAAGGGTTTCAATTACTTTAAAATCACTGTCCAAAACCATAGGTATGCTAAGTTAAAAAGCTTGTCCAAATTAGACTTTTAATCCTTCTATTGTTTAGGGCCATTCTCGCCAGATAACGACTAATATTAGCTGTCTTGCACCTCAATGTAATGGTGACAGTGTAATCCCCTCCCAAGATCCTGTTGCAGACCACCATTGCTGTAGAACCTCATTTTAAAAGAAGCCTCCCTACAGCCAACTTTTAAAACTTCTGTCATTCGGAGCTTACTCACCAGAAAACGACTTGAAAATTGTAACACCCACATTGCACCTCAATCATAACAGTGATAGTAATCCCCTACCAACCACCTGTCAGGAACTATTATTTCTCTGAAATCTAATACTAAAATAAGCCTCCCTGCAGCCGTAGTTGTCGGGAGATAAATCTAGTCCTTAAACTTGAATTCACCATAATGTCTGTATTCGAACTTTATACACTTCTTGCTTCTTCACCTTCTGGAGAATAACAAAATTAAGAGAGAATTTACCAATAGTTCTTTTGATGATACGCTTGTATGTCTTTAGATGCGCACCTATTAATATTCCATGGGGATCTTCATTAGCAATGATAAGTGCCATCTTACCTCCTACTAGACCTGCTTAAATGCCCCTAATTAGGAAAATCCTGCTGATAGTAGCATGAATTGAAGCATGAGTCAATCGTTTTTTTTTTTTTTTTTTTTTTTTTTGAAATAGAAACATATATTATAATAAGAGAGGATTACAAAATTCCGGATGAGATATCTAGGGTTTACAAACCAGTACAACTTTCAAAAGTCTGTAAAATATTCCTTTCGTTTTTTACCCATTCACCAAATGAGTACCCTAGACCTAACTTTGTACAATGAATCCAAGTAGCAAAAAGGTTATTAGACCGTTCCCAAACCATTCTTTCTATCTTGATCTTGTTAGAAAGTATTCTTTGATTCCTTTCTTCCCAAACCGCATACCACACTGCCGCTAGAATTACCTTCCTGTAAGGTTTTAGAGTTGACATGATTCTGTTTTCTGGAAACTGAAACAGATTGTCTCTTGATGGTGATACAAAACTGCTGTTGACTTTGCTCCATTCCCCCATATATACTTCACTAGATTGCATTCAGTTAGAAGGTGTATAGTCGATTCCTCGCTCCTCCTGCACATCAGACAAATAGACGGATTAAGGGTATGATTTGGCCATCTCTTCTGAATATTTTCTGCTGTTAGCAACTTGTTTAGGCTGACAATCCACATGAGAAACCGCACTTTCAGAGGAATTTTCATACTCCATATAAACTCTGTTGTGGCACTGTTATGGATTGCTTCTTGTCCGTCAATACCCTCCGGCAGGGATCGCACTAAAAATTCCCTCCTAGTGTTTTAATCCACATCGACCTGCCCTCTTCTTCCATATTGCTAAAGTGGAAACTCTGAAGAGTATCCAGCAATCGTCCCACTTCTTCCACATGGTCCTCGCCTATATTATTGGTTATATGGAGGTTCCAACCCCATTGACTCCTTCCATCCACATTATTACTATTGCAGAAATCCCGGACAGCCCCTTCCTTATTTTGGGATATTCTATATATATTAGGAAAACTGTCTTTTAGCTTATTGTGCCCACACCATTTGTCCTCCCAGAATTTAATCGCATCTCCCTTCCCAATTTTCCACAGAATGAGAGGTTTTAAATATTTATATAATCTGTGAATATCTTTCCAAGGAGCCCTGTTACTCACTTTCCGGTTCACCCCCGCTTTTCTCCCATGACCAACCGACCCATGTATGCTTCGGATCATCCGGGCCCACATAGCGTTCGGATTTTCCAGCATCCTCCAAATCCACTTTCCCCTTAAAGCTATATTACGCTGTATTAGATCTCCTACTCCTAAGCCCACTTCTTTTAGCTAATTATTTACTTGTTTCCAGCTCACCAAATTCTGTCCTTTGTCAGAGTCTTCGTGTCTCCATAGGAAATCACGCATTCTTCTTTCTATATTCTTTGCCACAACTTTTGGAATTTTAAAAACAGATAAGAAGTAGGTCGAAAGAGCCTCCAGTACTGCTCGAATAAGGAGTAGCCGCCCTCCCCTTGATAAATAACTTTTTTTCTAGCCAGCTATGCGATTCTGAACTATCTGAACCATGGCTTCCTAAAACACTGATTTATTTGGGTTCCCCCCTAGAGGAAGACCCAGGTATGTGGTAGGCCATTTTCCATGTCTAACTCCTAAGGACTCCGCTGTATTTTCCAGCTTGGTAGCGTGAGCATTCATCCCCAACAATTGTCTTTTGTTCCCGTTTATCTTCATTCTTGTTAGAAAGCTATAAGTTTCAAGGGTATGTTTGACCATTTTAGCCTCCTCTTCTTTGTCCTTCATGAAAATAAGGCAATCATCCGCAAATAGGAGATGTGTTAATCTCACCTTTTCCTTCCCAATCTCTATTCCTTCTAACTTACCAGTTTGGACTGATTTCTGAATTATCCTTGTTAGGGAATCTGCTGCAATTGTGAATAGGAATGGAGACAAAGGATCACCTTGTCTAAGACCTCTATACCCATTGAAACTCCAAGATTCACCAGATAGAACCTCATCTTCCTTAGAACTCAATCAATTATTTGCTTGTTTAGTCATTGTTGACTCTATTTGTTCCAGGTGCCATACCAGCTTAAGCCTAGTCAATTTCCAAACATTGACTAAAATCATCACTACACCCCTTGCAACTCAATTTGGCATCTGCATCCTTTTCAATTTGTCAATTTGGCTCTTTGATTGGGTGTTGAACGTGGGATTGGGTTGGGTCTGAGATGGGCTTCTGCCCTATGGGTTTGGATTAGGTAACTAACCTTGCACCACATAGACAGCAAAAGAAGGGAGAAAGGGAGGGGGAAAGGAAGGAAAGTGCGTTGTTCTTCATAACCAAATTCTGAATTGTCTCTGACCTACAATATAAACACAAAAATCATTTGATCAGCTTGCTATAATGAGTGATGGATTATTGTTATTTTTGTGGGGTAAGAAAGAGAAAGTTGATTGTCAAAGGAGGAAATATACAAAAGGATCAAATATTTGGTCATTTTGAATCAAATTAAAAAGGAGGGTTAAACTTTAGAGGGGCCTAAATTTACATCTCTAGCTTTCAAGACGATAGATGCCAAGTTGTATGCAAGTTGATTCGCTTCTCAAACACGTGAAAGCAATGTCATCTTCAAAAATTCTTTAGCATCACCTGAACATGAGAGTTTGAAAAAAAAAAATTGGGACTTTGCTACAGTCATTTATCCCATTACCTAGTAGAGAAGAGGTTGGGTTTAGAATCTTCAGATTGAGAAGAGTGATGTATTAATGGGAATGGAATAGGGAAAGGATGATGTAAATTCTATGTTCCCTAACCCTCTCAACAATTCATGGCATGCTAGGGGTATGGGATATGTTCAACACTTTTATAAAACATTATTGCTATGGAAAAAGAGAGAGCTTGAAATAAGATAATGATCAATAGGTGAAATTCACTTAAGAGGAACACAAAAAAGAGAATAAATGAATGAGAAGAAGGAAAAAAAAAAAAAAAAGAAACAAGATATAACACAGTTATGCTCTCATATCCCATAATTTGTAAATGAATGAGTTAGACCTCTATATATTTGCCTATATCTGACACATATCCCCAAATCTATGTGACAGCCTAAGATGGTATGCGATCAAATAATCATAAATGACAAACTAAGTGTGAAATATGCCTCTTAATATTGTAATGTGAAGGGTGCGGCTCATCTAGTAAACCATGTGTTTGTTGCAGGAAATATTTTTGCTTGTTTGAGTCTTGTTTGTATTAGTAGAGGTTTTTTGGTATTGCTTGTTATCGATCCTCGATAGCAACCCTTATATAATTTAATGCTTCCAAGATGTGAAACATGAGCTGACTTTTTATTTTTTGTCTTATCAATATAAATCTTTATTTATTTTTTTTAAGTAGGTATCAGTTTACTTTTATGTTCATGGAATGTAGTGCAAAGTGGAAGGTTGAATTACACATCCATATTAATCTCTATCCTCGATTTGGTATCTACGAAGGGGATTTTGTATCTGTATTCATACATATCATTTTCATGAAAACCGTGAACCTTCTAATGATTTACAATACCCATGTAGAAATAATGCATTCAAAACTTTGAGTATGACCATTTGATAAAATAGGACAAGTAGTTTTAAAAATAAAAAATAAAAAAATCATTTCATATGTATTAATGTATATGTAAGTATAGAAGAACATAGCTGTACAATGTATGCAGATTATGTGATTGTTTTTGAGCTAACAACTTTCTTCCTACAGAAATATTGTTTCTTCTACCTTCATTCAGAAAGCAGCTATGAAACTTGTGGACCAAGGAGGGATCTTACCGATGTACCACAATTATTTATTGTTCGTTACAAGAGGAATTTTGGTAATGAAAAGATGAATGTTGAGAGAAAGCGTAAAACTGTGTGGGATATGTATCAAGAGGACAATGAAGACCTTGCATCTCAGCTTGTGGCAAGGTACAATGGTTCAAATGACATTCCGCAGGTATACCGAAGAAGTTGCACTTTCATATCGTGAATAATTTACTTATGATAGACTACTAAAAATTATCCTCTTGTTAGCTTAAGAACATAGGCACACTTTAAAGTAGTGACCATGCAATTATTTCAATTATGCAAGATTTATAAAATTCATCCATCTGCATCTTTTCAAGAAATAAGGTTAGTGTCACTCTTTGCTAGGTATTAACAAGAATAGACTAAACCTCTAATTTTTACGCACTCTACAATTATATCGAGGATTATTATATAAAGAAAAGTCAATACTTCTCATGGCTCAGACCACATGGATTCTTATATGCCTTTCCCTTGTGTAAATTGTTAAAAAATTCATGTTTTGTCTCAAATAAGGTGTCATGTAAAAAAATACGAGCACTTGACCAGTTAACTTAGTCACACAAGCAAGATACTAATCATTTACAAGAGAAGGATGAAAATGTGATGCAATACTCAACCATAACGACCTACTTTCTCTTTTCAGATTTTTATTTGATTTCTTTTTCATTTTCCAATTTTGACTGGGTGTCTTATGTTATTGTTATTTCTTCTCTAAGTTTCCACTCTTTTGATAAATTTTTTTTTAAGAAACTGAAACTATATTATTAAATAAAAGATATTACAAAATGTCAGATGAGATATCAAGGCTTACAGACCGACTTAAATACAAACAGAAACTGAAAAGGAT
>JAJIYU010020202.1:0-10525 GCA_030144865.1 Tinospora cordifolia | reverse complement strand
TAAATTGAAATTTTTATTTAATTATCAAATTAAGGTCTTATTTGCCTAATTTATATTATATCTCCAATATATTTTATTTTTCATGTGCCAACCCACAATTTGTACCCAAAATTTTTTTAAAATCTTTGAAATTAATTCAATTAACTTATTTTATTTATTTTAAATTATTTGACAAAATTCTGGGGTATTACAATTCACCCATATGACATGCCCATTTTGTTTCAGTGCACTTGTTGGGACCCCTTTTGCAACCTCATTCGGGTAGCTTGACTGGCACAATACCAGAGTTCAGTTCAACTTAACATTTTTCAAAACTTGTACATAATGATTTAAAATACGAAAAATAGCAAAATAACAAAACCACTTACCAGGGATAGGCTAGAAAAGATCACGCGATTAACACACCTTTCCCCTTATCCACACTAGACAAACCTAAAATGTTAATAGTAATGAGCTTGATATCCACGTGAGCCCAGTGAGTAACAAAAAGATGTGTTTACTTAAGTCTAGTATTCTACATGCAATGCAATAGACAACATTACAATTATTCAATAAAAATGCAACAACAAATAGCATGCACAATCATCAACGTATAAAAATGCAACAGTTTAATATGTCATGAATTATGCCATGGTTCAAGGGTCCAGTACGTAAACTTGACACCCTTCTTTCTTTTTAAGGATCCTTTGGTCATACAACCATTCCGGACGGATGTGATCATCATCCAGGCCATACTGCAATATCAACCCTTGATCATGGCCCACCAACCAGATGGTACAGTTACCACCCACGAACTAGTAGAGTGTGTTATGCACCACTCTAAATATATCCACAGAGTGTACAACTATACCACTCTATCTTGAACTATCACGATCCAAGGTCTGCACCTCAGAACCTCTCATAATTAGGCCAGGTCAGCACATCTAAAGATCCGTCAATTAGTCTTACATCAGAGTTATCACAATCCAGTGTCTGCGTCTTGTAACCTCTCATCATTAGGTTAGGTCAGTACATATGAAGATCTATACTTGAATCTCAAGACTATCTATAATACCCTAAAAACTTTGCATTTAATTAAATAAAATTCAAGATCAATTCAGTGAAATTGGGTGCAAAATGAAACTAGGCTCATTTCGAGGCTAAATTTGGCAGGTTTTCAAAAGTCTCATTTGGTGACCCTTAGGGACCCAAAACAACCTAAAACAAAGTAAGGTTACATGAACCAACTAATTGGAAAACATATCGAAAAATTAGAACAATTAGTCAAGATTAGGGTTTTCATTTACCAAATATCCTTTAAGGGGTTCAAATTAGATAGAATTGACATTTAGGGTGCTTTGGGGAATCGAAATAACCTGAAACGAAATAGGATGACATGAACTAACAAAATAAACAACATATCCAAAAATTAGGACAATTGGCCAAGATTTGGATTTTCATTTTATAGTACCTTTAGTGTGTTCTAAATAAGAAAAGTAAATAAAAACCAATTTGGCCAAACCATATATTGAAATTATTAATTTTTTTCATGTGATTCTAAAACTATAGGTTATAAATCATAATTCCTTATAAATAAGGAGATATTAATTTTTATTTGATTTTTGTGAACCTATGAAGTCATGACCACTTTAAGCATGTGCAAGTCATGTGGCTGGAACACCATGATCATGCGTACCCTCACCCTGCCTAAAGCTCCATGGGATGTTTCCTTTATTTGAATTCATGTAAAATGATCTCATGTGCCATGCAAATGATTCTGTATACCACCCCTATGAGATGTCCCACTTAGTATAAAGAAACCATGAATGAATGATCTCATGTACACCATGCACCACCATGCAAAAAGGGTCCACCTATGTGAGTGTGTGTGCACACACATGTAAGCAACCCTAATTAGAAGTGTCTAAATGATGAACCAAGCTCACACCCTAATCCTAGCTGTCACTTACCATGAGAATTCAATGTTGCTAAAATATACTAAGAATGAGACAAAAATTCAAGGAAGGAAAATTCTCTTTCTCCATGTTTGGTGCCAAAAACAGAGCACTCTCTCTTAGGAAACGTCCTCTTTGAATTAAGACTAGTTTAGATAGTTTCCTTGAACCAAAATAAGCATCTTTGACTATTATTTGGTGCGCCCTCAAATCTAATAAGGTACTTCCCTTGCTAGACATCCAAAGAGAGAGAATGGAAAGCATGCCTTATGGGTTTGTGTGATGAGCAAGCAATGAGCCAAATGGGAAAGTTCTATAAGCATCTTCTTACCAACAAGGGGAACGTCCCAACTGAGATTAGAAGTGTTCTAGGTCTGAAAATATTCTTTGAAATTATAACACCCCGAAATCTCATGAACGCGTACACATCATAATCAAAATAAAAATATAAAATGAAAAGTATGTTTGTAGAGAAATGAGAATTCAAAGTAAAATAACAAAGAGAAATGCTTGCGAGTAAGAAATGAAAAATATATACGTATAATAATAATAGTAATAATAAATATCATTATTTATGCTCTGGTAGTAAATTAAAATGATAATGGGTATTTGACAATTATAGGCAAAATATAAATAATTTTTAGACAAATGACAACAATGAAAAATAAATATGTATCGTTAAAAATAAATAATAGCTTTTTTAATGCGCACAAAAAATAGATTTTTAGAATTTATAATGCTTGATTTGAATATAAGAGGTTCGTGAAATATTAGTAATTGAAAGAAAATTAAAAATAAAATATTACAACGCTTGTGTGCATGTTGATAACAAATATATAAAATTAATTAATCAAAAAAATATATGAATTAAAATTATGTTTTATTTAAATGTATGCTTAGACTATGGTTGGAGGATAAAAAAATAATAATAATAGACTTTTGGGTGCTTTGTTTTGGGGGAATGGCAAGAACGAAGAAAAAAAATACAAGGCTTTGTTGGGTCGGTGTGACGATCAAACAGAGGAGAAAATGAAGAAGAAAGAATGTTGAAAAGAGCAAGATTTGTAGCTAGTGCAAATTTGGTGCGAGAAGAAGAACGAAGAAGCTGGTGCATTCAAATCGTGCAAAGAAGGATGAACTAGCTGTTGTTGCGCTTGGATTAAAACGAAGACGAAGAACAACAACTTGCTGCTACATTTGGAGTGTAAAGGAGAGAAAGAAAAGAATATTAGAGTTCTTGGTTGTTGCTACTACTACTGGATAGAGAAGAAATAGAATGCTGATGCATTCCGTTATGCACACAAAAGAAAGAAGAACGCTGGTGCGTTCTGCTTGTCTGTGAAGGGGAGGAATGAAGAAAAACCTTCGACATCTATTGGTGAGATGAAGAACGAAGAAGATACTAGCAGCCGTGTGTTCTACTTTACGTGCGAAGAAGAAAACCCCCAAAAAAATCTAAAATTTCTACTAGTGTGTTTGGGAAAACGAAGAACAGAAGTAGCTGCATTATGCATCGCAACTGTTACATTTCTTGCATGAAGGACAAACAACAACAAAAGGGTTTTATTGATGGGCATCGTTCGTGCGAAGAAGAAACAACAGCAACAACTGTTGCTGCATTTGCTCATGCAAAGGAGAAGAAGAGTGATGCCCTACTTTCAAACTCAAATCTAAGAGGTATGATGCTTATGTTGTTGGATTTTCAAATTTTAGATAGTTCCAAATTAATTATTTTCTTTGATTATAGATGCGAAGAGAGATTTAGAAAATTCGAACTCTCCGTAGTTAATAATCTGAACTTGAAGCCTTATTTAATATTTCTTTGTTAGAACTATTATTTTTGATTTAATTTGATTTGTTGAATGAATGCTATCGAAGTTAAGCGGGTTCGGAGATTTATTTTAAATTTATTATTTGATTTATTTGCATGTGAAGAAAGGATTTAAATATTTAGAGCTCCCCGTAGTTAAAGATCTAAATTTGGAACCCAAATTCAAGTTTTAGTGTTTTTAAAATTATTAGTTTTAATCTAAATAAATTTATTTGGAAGTGAATGAATCGTGTAAGCTTGAGAATTGATTAGTAGAGTTTTTATTTTTCAGATTGAAAGTTTAAAATAGTAGATGTGTTATTTTTAAAAAATATAAGCTTAGTATTTTTGAACCAAATTTGGATGAATACTGAGGACATAAAAATTAATTAAAATGATTTTTATTTTCAGATTTAGAAATCTTACTTTGATCTGAGTGAAATTAGTTGAATATGCATAAATCTCCTTTGAAAATAAAAATAGAGCATTGAAGAAAATTCTAGAGGTTTAGTGAACCTAGATTAGATTTATTTTGGTTTAATAGAAATAAGGATGTTTGGGGGAAAAAATTCTATTTTTGAATAAAGTAGATATGAGAGCTTAAGGGTGTTCAAGCTTAGAGTTATTTTAAATTATTTTATATAAGTAATTAAAACTTAGAATTTATTATTTTAATAGTTAATTGTAGATTAATAAATTTGGAGCGTGAAGGACTCTCTACGAGGTGATGCAAGGGATATCCAACATTTTCAGGTGGGCGGGATTTTCTTGTTCATATGTATTATATGGATTTAAATTTTAAAACATTTGTTTGAATAGTTTTAGGTTAATTAGAATTTCACTTGGAAATTTATTGAACTTGGTGTGCTTGAATGTAGAGTGATGAACAATGAACTATCTCTTTTCACTCATAGTTATTTCATGACATGCATAAATAGGAGGAATGTATTACATAACATTAATTATTCATTAGGCTACTATGTAAATTCCATTTTATAATATTTATTATTTATTCAAATTGCTATTGAATTGCATGCATAACTTGATTAATTCTCTATTGTGTTGTACAATGCTTGGTTATGATTGAACTTATTTATAAGACTAAAATAAGATTGAAGGATTATTAACAATCCACGTAACAGTTGACGAACCCAAGGCGGGTCGAAGTGCATCTCCTATATGTCACCGCTTGAGATTGATGAGCCATAAGGCGGATTGTAGGTATTCTCAACCTTGAGTTGCTTGCGACAACTAGAAGTCTTTGGGAGCCGATATGAGGTTGCTAGAAGTACTCTCTCTTGGACTATGATACTGAAAGATGACTGATTTTGGATAGTACTTGAGACTTTCTATTGTTAGACCACATCATGGGGAATAATGAGAGTGATCACAACATTCTTCGGTCTTAGATTTCAATCAAAACCAAATGAATGTTTAAAACGCCTAATGAATGAAAGTGTTTGTAATGTTCTGAATTTTGATTTGTATAATGCGTTTGATATGTAGGAAAGATCCATTGAGCTTTCATGCTCATCCTAATATTATTTTTCAAGTACACATTAACATAATGTGCAGTAGCTTACGTCAGAAAGACTTTCACTTTTAATTGGAAACCTCGGGGAACGTTATCCGAGATAAGAAGCTTTAGATGTTGTATTTTGTTTATCTCATTTTGTAACCGAACTATACATGTTGTGTGACACCCTGGCTCTCGGTTCTTTTCTCTATCTCTTTCTCTGATGTGATGAGCCGTTGCCAGCCACACACAGAGACAATGCGCGCCTGTTCGTTTGGCGGGAGATGCCAGGCGTTTGGTCATTCGCCGAGAGCCGGAGGTCACGTAGTTCGTTTCTCTTTCTCATTCTATCTCATGTTTCAAAAACCTTTCTTTTAAACAGGTTATGAAGTCAAAATTAAAATACACAATACTCATTCCTTTTTTTTGCAGTAAATGTGAAATTCATTAAAAATGGATGCAGCAGAATTCTAATCACTCATAAATCCATAGAGGAAATCATATTTGACCAAGAGAAATACTTTGTAGCGAAATAAATTTCAAAATTATTTCTAAAGCATAGAATAAGATACAAACATGGCCCAACGTGCCTAAGTCTCAAAATATTTAATTTACATGTGAAATAGTTCAAAGATAAAAGAGGACACATGCCTAGTTTGAATTATTTACTACAAAAAGAACAAAATAGTAAACCAAATAGAAAGTTGTGACAACATCCCAGCGAGGTTTCAACCCAAACTGATAGCCTTGTATGTTGGCCTACTACTGCAGTGTCAATGATCACCTATAATGAAATAATGGGGTGAGCTCGAAAACGCAGTGGATCATCCTTATACATCAGTAACATTATACAAACTAGAATACCAACATGCAAATATTTTCATTACGTTGGGCATTTCACACATTTACTTGTTTTGCTATCACCTAAGACTGGAAGAGTCCACAACCTTCAGTACCCCCTATGTGGTCCAAGAACGAATCCAGGGGTAACGCCTGAGGGTTGGTTACCTTTGGGACCATGATCTAAGGATGAAAGTCCACAATAACTCTCCATCCAAAGAGACAATTAGCTGTTGCAGTCAGCTCAGGTAGGGAGACCCACGATGAACCCTAAGGCTGATCACCGTGCCAATACATGGAGTTATTAAATCTTAATTTAATCTTTTTTAGTCATACTTGTCATTCAAAGTCATACACAGGTATAATGTGTAACATTTAAAGTAAACAAATCAGATATGTTCGGCCATTCATGGAGATCAACTCATAAAAATATTTGTCTAAGCATGTTATAACACAAGCAACCATGCATCACAGATATACACCAAATCAGTTCCAAACAAGGTCGATCAAGCATGTCCAAGCATGTTTCTAAACACATCCTAAGCTAACCAAACATCATGTTATGCACTCAAAATTTGGATAAAGCTAGGGAGTAAGAAAATTACACCCACATTAGTTTTCCTTTGTCTTGCGCCTTGCTCCTCGCCGGGCACGTCTCAGATTATCAATCTATAGGGTTTTTAACAATGAGATGATATGAGTCTAAGGCATTCAAGGCATAACCAAACCATAAGCTCATGTTCTTCACACGAGTGTTCCAAGGTGTACCTAAGGTCAGAACGAAAACAAGAGAATACTAGGTACACGACGCATTACCGCGACAATGTTCGCATTTTCGCTGCCGCCGAAGTCGACGACATGTGCTTAACACCTCAATACATGGACATTAGGCTTAAAACACATATCAGCTCAAGGAAAATGGTTTACACTTGAGGAAAATGATTTAAAATGTTAAGAAAACAAGATCTCAAGAGGGGGTTTTGGATTTACCTTAGCACAAACCAGTTCCAAACGTGCCTCAACTCAGATCTGCCATTGTTGACATTGCTCTTGGTGAATCTGAGCTTGAGAATGGTAAATAATGGCTTAAAGGAGTTCAAACCACCCTTAGAACTCAAAAGAAAGCTTAAGAAACGAGATTGGAAGGTTTAGTGAGAGCTTGGAGAAAAGACTATGATTTGCGGCATATAAAAATCCAGAGCGAGGGTTTCTCCACACTTTTCATTTATATAGAAATCATCCAATTATCGCTGTCACTGTTCACCCACCGTAGTCAATGGAATTACCGCGCTGCTGACTGTGGTAGACAGGCCGATGTACGTTGCTCGTTTTTTGGTTTTTCGTGTGATTACGCGGTCACTCAAACACTGGCCACAGTCACCAGAATGAACTTCCCTATTTTGTTTTTTGGTTTCTTCTGCAACTACCGCAGTCACTATAGGACCGACCGCGATCACTAGAATGATGTATTTTCCTTCATTTTCTGGGTTTGTTCGGGATTACTGTGATCATTATTTCAATTACCGAGGTCACCAGAACAAAATTTGGCATTTTGCATCTTTCCTTCGCCATTTCTAATGCTTCCTAAATTTATATCATTTTTATATTTATTTTAAATTTATTTGGACTTATACTATATGGTTTAGAGTATTTTTGCTATTTTTTCTAATTTATTAAATTTATTATTTCATTTTAACTGTTTACTAGTGACGTGGGGGTCTTATAGACTTTTAGTGTATTACAACTTACCCCCCTTAGAAGAATTTCGTCCTCGAAATTTGAAGAATGGTTATCTGTTTGATGTTATCCTGTCAGGTGTTTCTGATGAAGAGGCTTGGGTACTTCCTCTACATCTTTCTCTCCAATTCCCAAGTCATTTCTTCAAGTCCTTGATGCCTCCACAACACCTTAACCAAAGGTATGTCCTTGGTCCAGAGACTCTGCACCTTACAGTCTAGTGTTCTGACTTCTAGATCCTCATAATTTGCATTGTCCTGTAGTATGATCTCCTCCTAGTGTATGATGTGAGATGGGCCTGGCTCGTACTTTCACAGCATCAATACATGGAATACATTATGAATTGAAGACATTTGGTTTGGCAAGTCCGACTCATAA
The DNA here is from genome assembly GCA_030144865.1 of Tinospora cordifolia. Classification (NCBI taxonomy): domain Eukaryota; kingdom Viridiplantae; phylum Streptophyta; class Magnoliopsida; order Ranunculales; family Menispermaceae; genus Tinospora; species Tinospora cordifolia. Next base: position 2,310 of record JAJIYU010020202.1, on the reverse strand, counting down.
GCGCATTCACCAACCCATTTAAGTATCTCGAACGGACTAATGAATCTCGATGCTAGCTTCCCCTTGACTCCAAATTGTTTGGTTCCCTTCTATGAGCCGATCTTCAGGAAAACTTTGTCACTTGGTTGAAATTCCAAAGGTCTTCTTCTTTTGTCTGAGTAGCTCTTCTGCCTACTCTGAGATGCAGCTAGTATCTCCTAAATCTTCTTTACCTGAACATTCATTTCCTCTACCAACTCTGGTCATGTAAAGACCTGATCCTCAAAGTTTGACCAACAAGACAGTGATCTGCAGGGTTTGCCATAGAGCGCTTCATATGGAGCCATTCGTATGCTCGCTTGATAATTGTTATTGTAAGCGAACTCTGCCAGATATAAGTACTTGCTCCAATTGCCCTTAAAATCAAGCACACACACTCTCAGCATATCTTTGAATATCTGGATGACCCTCTCAGACTGCCCATCTATCTGAGGGCAAAATGTTGTGCTCATAGTGAGTCTACTCCCCAACTCTTTCTGGAGGTTTTGCTATAATTGAGACGTGAATCTAGAATCTCTGTCTGACACAATAGTTTTGGGAACACCATTGTAACATCCCAAAAATTTATAAAAATTTATGAGTAATAGTTAAAGTAAATAAACATAAAATAAAATACTTGAAAAGTATAAATTTTAATTCTCAGGGCTAAGAAAAAACCAAAGACATCTTCTTATGGCTCAAGTGGTGAAATTTAACCATAAGGGGTAAAACGGTTATTTTATCACCTAGGGGTAAATGTTCATTTCACTTAAATACTGACACACGTACACAAACTCCTTAGATGTTGATTTCTTTCTCCATCTTTTGTTCTAGTCATTCTCTAACTTCAGCCATAGAGAAAGGTTGTAAAAAAGTAGAGAATACATGTATCGAATCACCAACAACCCATGCTATAAGGTATCAATTTACACCATGATCACTACACCTTCTTCTCTTTTATTTTCTCCTTCTTTTCATCCTCTTAATTGGATCATAGAGTGTGTTGTACATAAAAAAAAAATATTAATAAAATATATAAAATTGTTACATAAAGTAAATCCAACAATCACAAATAAGAATGATTTAAACAAGTAAACAAAAGTGGAAAAGAATTAATAGACAAAATGGGAAACAAAAGTATAATTAGTGGACCTAAAACAATGTATCGCTGAAAACTGACATAGGGCAAGTATGTGGGCCGAAAGTTGAATAAGAAAGCAAACTTGGAACATGGGAATGAAACCCTTGGACGTCCCATACGAATTAAAAGAGGAGAAATTGGATAGAAAGCAAACTCTAGTAGAGATTACAATAAAAAGAGTCCTAAATACACTCAAATTCCTTCTTATCCTTCTCAAACAAATCCCAACTCTTATCCAACACTATAAGTGGCGCCTCCCATCTTTTCTCATCCCAAAAGTCAACATTCTTCTCTATTCTATTGACCCTAGTCAACCTCCCTAGTTAACACAAGAAGAACATTACAAAAACTTGAGATTTTGGGCCAAGAATTATCTCAAATCAGTTCTACAAGGTAATATGCCACACCATCTCTTCTCTTCTTTCTTTCTCTATTCTTTCCACTCCTTAGATGTTGATTTCTTTCTCCATCTTTTGTTCTAGTCGTCCTCTAACTTTAGCCATAGAGAAAGGTTGTAAAAAAGTAGAGATTACATGTATTGAATCACCAACAACCCATGCTATAAGGTATCAATTTACACCATGATCACTACACTTTCTTCTCTTTTGTTTTCTCCTTCTTTTCGTCCTCTTAATTGGATCATTATTTCCATCAAAAATTTCTGAAATATTTTTCTAATTCCATCATCAAAATGGAAACGTAAATCAGCCCAAAGAAGAACCAAGAACTCTCTTTTGAAGCATATCAACGAGACGTTCTGGGCAACGATGATAAGGTACAATGATCTTATTCCTTTCTTATGGTCACTTTTTGATTTTCAGCAATGAATCTTATGATTTAGAGGGTTAAAAGTCTATGGAAACATAAAAGTTTGTAATACCCCAGAATTTTGTCAAAAAATTTAAAATAAATAAAATAAGTTGAATAAATTAATTCCAAAGATTTTAAGAAATTTTGGGTGCAAATGGTGGGTTGACACATGAAAAATAAAAGATGTTAAAGATATAGAAAAATTAAGCAAATAAGACCTTAATTTGATTATTAAATAAAAATTTAGGGTTAGTGGAATTAATTATGAAATTTAAGGAATTGCTTAAGAAATAAATAAAGTATATACACATATTTGCTAATATGCAAATAAATAAGGTGTG
>JAJIYU010020201.1:0-10544 GCA_030144865.1 Tinospora cordifolia | reverse complement strand
TATGCTACCTATCATAAGTATGTCTTTAGCCCTGAGCTTGAGGCGCTCTATACCCGTCCTACCTACTCTTCTTCTTCTGCGAGGCCTGACTTGGTTGTGCCTTCTTGTTTTTGTTTCTCAATACAAGCTTATACTCGAGGTCTTGCTCGACCAACTGTGCTCTTTCAAAGTAGTCAACTTCAGTCCCTCGATGAACCTCTCGGTCTTGGATTGGTCGTCTCTAATCAACTCTGGGACAAACCTAGATAGCTCAGTAAATCTCTGCTCATACTCAGCCACTATCATGGTCTTCTAAGTCAGCCTTATGAACTCAGTCTCTAACTGTCTGGTCTTAGCCGTAGAGAAGAAGTGACTATAAAATAGAGCCTCAAACTGCTCCTATGTCATGGCAATTTCATCCACTATGGGGTTGTCCATAATCATCTCCCACCAATGGTAAGCGCGTCCTACAAACTGATGCACTGCAAATGCAACTCTCCTAGGTCTGGTAACTCCCATAACATTCAAATGCTTTTTGATCTCCATGAGCCATCTGTCAGCTGCTGCATGATCGGCCATCCCCTCAAACGTAGTACGTCGTAGCTTTTGGAACTCGATCAATACGTCATTTTGCTCACTATCATCCACAATCTTTCGACCCTGTGCTACTGGACCAGTAGGAGTCGGTATCTGATGAGTTTGAAGCTGAGGCTATGCCTCTGGCTGTGACTACGTAGGTGTTGGTGGCTGCAAGATCCTCACAACCTACTCCACTACACTCCGAGTGATCTTAGTGATCATCTTGGGTGTCACCATCGCCCCTACTAGTGCTGCTACCACTAGGGTCTCCTCTCCTCATCTCTTTACCTTGACTCATCTGTATTCTCATTTCTAGTCGCATCCCTTTTGGTGTTTTCTCTAGTTCTGGTCATCATCTACAAGTCAAAAGTCACTTTAGAATCCAATAGTTTAATCATTCGAAACAAAAATTCTGCAGCAATCACACTTAACCATAAATTTACTTCTACTTCAATCTAAGTTACATGAACCCTTTCTCTCCAACTATGGATACAAAACATTCTTACTACTTGTGATAATTGTTGTCATTCACTGTACCTTTATCTGTTGTCCATACTATTTCTTAGTATCATTCGTACTACCATGACTCTAGGTTCATGTTTTTAAGTTTTCGATTGTTCTGTAGCCTACTAGTTTATGCTTCTAAGTTATACTTTGAGGTTTCCATCCCTCGTGTATGTTTTCATCTACTACATTTGTTTGGTTTAGTGTGGCAATACTCAAAAAAATTATACATATATAACTAGAAATCACTTAATCAATCAAGCAAGCAATACACACTAGCATAGTGAAATTCCAAGCTTCCATCTGTGCCTCTGAGTCCATGCATCCCATACCACCCTCGTCCATTAGCACAAGCTTCCAGTCAGAGATTTCACTAAAGCCACACAATTTTACAAATGTCTCGATTTCTAAGGTTTTGCAAGCTCCACTATGCTTGACCGTTGCATACCAGTCAATACAGTGCGTACAAGTTTTTTCAAAGATACCGATCATTCACCAAACATGGTCTGTCAATCTTTGAGTCTAGGACTCCTCCATACTCCCAAATCCCTATGTGTTAGCAAAATGAGATTCATTAAGGAAATGCATGCAGCAGTTTGAAGTACTTACAAGTTCAAAATGAAAATATAGTTCAGAAAGAAATACAATAAGGCCTATGGCCAAGTTAGATACATGCCAAAATTTACAAGTAAGACAGTTTAAAAGATGGAGGGCACACCCAGTTCAAATCATTTACAATAAAATGATAAAACATTAAACCAAAAAGAAAACTGTGACAACTTCCTCCTCGTGAGGTCTCAACTAAAATGATTACCTCGCATGGCAAGTCCACTCTTGCAGTGTTAATGATCACCTATAATAAAATAATGCGGTGAGCTCGAGAGCCTAGTGGATCATCCCTACACATCATTAGCATTATACAAACTGGAATATAATACATGCAAACACTTTCATTACATTAGGGCGTTTCAAACACTTCACTTGTTTGTCAGAACGCAGACCAAAAGAACCCTGCTCTCAGTATCCCTGTATGGTCTGGAAGTGAATCTGGGGGCAACGCCCTAGGGCTGGTTACCTTTTGGGACCACGATCTAAGGAGAGAAGTCTGTAGTAACTCTTCATTTGAAGACACAATCAGTTATCGCAGTTAGCTCGGGTAGCGACACCCATGATGACACCCAAATTCCAGTCATCGCCCCGGACGCGGAGTTAGTAAATCTTAATTTAATCTTTTTTAATTGCACATTCTATTCCAATCCATACATATGTAACACTTTAAAGTAAACAACCAGATATGTTCAAACATTCATGAAGATTAAGACCTGAATCCATCATCTACGCATGTTGTAAATCAAGTAAAGAACAATCATGGGTACACATCAAGTCATTCCAATCAGAGATCAATTAGATATATCCTAGCATGCTTCTAGGTATTCATTAAAAGTAATCATACATCATGCTTCATTCAAAGTGTAAATAGGGCTAGGGAGTACCGTAATCACACCCACCTCGTATTTCTTTCCCTTGTGCCTTTTCTTCTCGTCGTGCGCGCTTTAGATCTTTAATCTATAAGATTTTAATATTAAGATAATGTGATTCTAAATCATTCAAAACATGATCAAAATCCTAGATTTATGTCCTTTACATTAGTATTCCACGGTGTACACAAAGGTGGAACAAAAAATGGAAGAAAAATGGGTACATGACGGAGTATTGTAGTAATGCAATACACGATGGATTACCGCAGTCGCCAAAATCAGCGACATGTGTTTAACACTTCAATACACACATATTAGGCTTAAAACACACATCAAACTAAAAGGAAATCCTTATACCTTAGGGTCCTATGTGTTTCTGCTTCGTTCCTCACCAACATGAGGTTTCGCAACCCTCAAATCACGTGTGTTTCAAGGGAAAACAAGCATATAGTTAAGGAAAATGGTTTACAATGCTAAGAAAAAAGATTTCAAGTGGCGTTTCATGATTTATCTTGACACAAACAACTTCAAACCATGCCTCAACTTCGATCCATCGTTGTTGGTGTTGCTCTTTGCGAATCTAAGCTTGAGAATGGGTGGAAAAGGGTTTGAATGAGCTCAAGTCACCCTTAGAACTCAAAAGAAATGTTAAGAAATGAGATTGGAAGGCTTGATTAGGGTTTAGGAGAGAAAACAGTGAGTTGCGATGCAAGAAATCCAGATCCAAGGTTTTTGCGCAAACATTGCAATTTTATAAAAAACCAAGAATTACCGCGATCACCCAAGAATTACCGCAGTAACCAGGACGATGCACTTTGCTCGTTTCTAGGTTTTTTCTATGATTACTGTCGTAATTATAGTGATAAATAGGGCGATGTATTTTTTTTTCTATTTTTTGGGTTTTTTCGGGTTTATTGCAGTCTTTTCTATGATCACTATCGCTTTCATTACTGCGGTAACTAGTGAGATTTTGGCTTTTTGCATCTTTTCTTTGCCATTTCTCATGCTTTTCGAATTTATATCATTTTTATAATTATTTTAAGTTTATTTGGACTTATTCTACATGTAAGTACCTTATTATTTTCTTATTTATTTATTTAATTATTTTATTTTAGCTGTTCACCAGTGACATGGAAATCTTATAAACATTTGGCGTATTACATAATTCTCTAGGGTTACTATGGTAACACGATTGATGTTAATGCATAGACCTCTATTACTGCCGTATTTCCCTACACTACCACGGTACACAAGAAAAAACTATACCAACATATGCATGTTATGACTTCTTTATGCACCATATACCATATAGATTAGATAATCATTGAATTATGATTTAAAAATACTAGAAATGCTTCAACATCTAAGAAAAATGATCCTTATAGGTTGAGTACTCAAGAAGATTTGAATATTAAAGCGATGAATTGAGGAAGTTGAACAAAGAAACAGGTGGAAATGATTACCCATGCTCTTTGATATTATTTTAGTTTTGAATATGAAACACAAATGTTTGTTTATCTCTATTGAATGATTAGAAGCATGCTAGGATCGTGATGATCTTCATTTGAATGAATGCCTACTTATTGTATTGTTGGTAACATGCTGATTGAGTTATAAATGCTTAATACTTCCACAATGAGGTACTATATGCAATATATGATGAACTACATGTATTGGGTGACTATGTGCATGAATTACAGTTTATCAAAATATTTTGTGAATTCATATATTCAAATGTAATGTTGTAGACTGTGTTTGTAGTCACTAAATAGAGATTGATTTAGAGATCTAACCACATATTAGCGCGGCAACACAGATAATGTGGCAGTAGTTTAGAGTCATCGTGGGTGTTCCAAACCCAAGGTGGGTCTTGATTTTAATATGGAAATAGTGATATGGGAGTGAAAGTAGAGTTGAGACTTCACCCTCTGGATTGATAGTCGAGTTGAGACTTCACTCTTGAGATAGGTTTCTAAATAGATAATAGGCTATTGGGCATTACTTTCGATGTTCAGAGCCTAATGGGCTATACCGAGGAAAGTCCTTTCAGTCTTAATGACAATTATGAATGATTGAATTGCATGAAACGTCTAATGCTTGATAAATATGTGCATATTTGGTATTTTTACTTTAATAATATTTGAGATATACTGCGTATGATCCATTGGGCTTTTGAGCTCACCCTACTAATTCCTTTTTAGGTAATCACTAAAGGCACTTGAACTGACAAGTGAAGAGGAGACCGCTTGTAGTAAGGATATACCTTGCTGATGAGGTTGTGTATGAAATGAGAAATTTACTTTTGTTTTCCAATTGTAGGACATGGGTCCCCGTTTACATTCATTATGCTCATTCATTGTAGGAGTTGACCATGGGGCCAAAAATTTATTATTTTACATAAACCTCAACCATAGGAGCTAACATCTGATTGTTATTGATAGTAAATCGATATTTCATTCAGTTTATTATCCTAGTATTGTTGTTTATTGAAGTTATGATTTAGTTTGTTGATAACTTTGATAATGTTATGGGGTATGATCTTGTTACAACCAGGATAGATTGATATGAGATATAGTAATATCTCGGCTCTTGGATGGTGAAAGGGGAGTGACCACATACGAATGTGATTACATCTCAAGTTGCGAGACATATGTGTTGCCTATGATGAAATGTAAAAGGTTCTGGGGCCGGGGTGTTACAAACTTGGTATCAGAGCTTAAGTTGGAGCTTGCTGGGAAAAATGATAGACTGATACCCAAGGGTGGTGTCAAAGCTTAGTTAGTAGAACTACTGGGCAGAACGTCTAGATTTACACAGAGTTGACTCTGATTAAGAATCCAGGGCTTAGACAGTAGCCCAAGGGGAAAGAGTGTTGAATCTAACACCAAAGGTGGCGTCAAAGCTTGATTAGTAGACATACTAAACAAATGTCAAAGCCTAGACTGTGGAACATTGGGCTAGAGTCTAAGGTTTAGATTATGGATTGCCATTCTGATGAAATAACTATGTAGTAAAGATGTAGGACACTTAAGTCTAGGAGAAACCTTAAATATGGACTAGGGTGTTATGAAGATGGCATAGTGGATCATGAATAAAAGCTCTTAGGGCATAGGTTAGTGACTGAAAATATGTGATAATGAAACACTTGTTTGGTTAGAACACGAAATTGGGAGGTTCTATATCTTTGGTTTCTGCATCATATGGGACACGTAAGAATTCAGAGGTATGGAGGAATCCTAGACTCGGAGATCGACGGACCATGTTTAGTGAATGGTCTGTGAGTTTGGAAGAGCTTGTTTCCCTATGCTTTAGCTAGTATGGGACGGTTAAGCGTAGTAAGGCTTGGAAAGCCTTAGTTGTCAAGACATTTGCGAAATTGTATGGGTGTAATGAGATTTCTAGGTGGAAGTCTATGTCATTGGGCAAGTATGGTATGGGACATTCAAACTCGAGGGCATGGATGGAAGCTTAGGAATTTTTCTATGCTAGCATGAAATTGCATGATTTTATGCTTGATTGTTTGCTTGCATGCGTACTTGTATAAAGATTTTGAAATATGCATTGCATAATCTTTGAATGTATTGAAGCCAAATCCTGTACCTAGAAACATCAGAGGATTTAGAAGCATAAACCAATAGGCTACTGAACGGACGACAACTTAGAGACATGAATTGAGAGTCACGATAATACGAATAAATTTTATAGTGATTGTTTCAATCAGCTTGTGATAATGGAATGAATATTTGGTTGTAGATAATGGCTTGATCCAAGAGATATGCCACAAGAGCTACCGTAGATGACGAGACTGAACCACAAAGATAGGGGGCACAAGTTAATGCTATTGAGGCTTAGATTGAGACTGTATTGACTACTGAGTTGTTGACAAAAATGACCACGAGAGTCATTGAGCAAATTATGGGGGCACTGCCACATATGTAGCCACAGGTGGTTCCATAGCTACATATATAGGCACAACACCATGAGCAAATCTAGGTGTAGTAGCAGATACGCCTACTTGAGGTTCCAGTTCATTAGAGGATACAGGAAGATGTTGAGGAAAAGGTGCAGAGGGAAATGCTGATGGAGTTATAGAAGCTCTGCCCATCTTAGTTTGATGGCACATCTGATAGCATGACCACTGATCACTGGTAGCAACAGCTCGATAAACATTTGGAGGTGTTAGGGGCAACGGGTCCCCATAGAGCTGCTTGGCCATACATCAATTTAAGGGACCAGCTAGCAGTTGGTGGAGAATGTTGATGGCAGATCTGAACACCAATGTCAGACAGATGAACTGGGAAGAGTTTAAGGAAGTGTTTTATGAGAAATTCTTCCCAGAGGCTACCTTGAGACAGATGCAGTTTAAGTTCATCTAGTTAATTCAAAAAAACATGATCGTAGCTAATTACGAGGTCAAGTTCACCAAGTTGGCCAAATTTACACCTAAATTGATTAGAGAAGAAAAGATGAAGGCCAACCAATTTGTGGAGGGTCTCAAGATGAACTGAAAGGAGATAATACTGATGGACCTAAAGATGTACAGGGAGGTCGTGGAGAAGGCATTGTTAGTGCAACAAGAACTAAACTTCGGGCAAAAGTTAAAGAACATAAATAAGAGGATAGGCAACAACAAAGATTGCCAAGGGAATTAAAAGAAGCAAAACAAGAAACAACCTTAGAGGCATCAAAACAATGCCAGAGTAGACAAACAAATAACTCAAAGAGATGGAACATGCTTTAGTTGTGGCCAGAGAGGAAATCTTGCGAAGGATTGCCAGAATTGAGGGCCATAGAAGCAGAACCAAGGGCAAGGCAATGGTCAAGGTGGGAATCAAGGTGGTCATGCCCAACAACAACCATCACAGCGGCAAACCTAGCCACAACAACAACCACAACGCGAAAAAAATCAAGCTTGAGTGTTTGCTATAGAAGACAGACTGGCAGACCTAGCACCAGTTGTTAATTAATGTTACTGTGAAAATATTATTTGATTCAGGTGCTACTAAGTTGTTTGTGTTAGAAGACTTAGCTAAGAGGTTATAATTAGTGATTTTCACACCTCTAAACCATTTTATGTGTCCTCTCCCATAGGAACTATAATAGTTATCCAAAAAATCTGCACATGTGAGTTGAAATTTGGAGATAAATTAATAACTATTGACCTTAGAGCATTACATTTTTAAGGGTATGATATGATATTGGGAATGAATTGGTTGGCTTAGCACCAAGTTAGATCGATTGCCCAAGATGAAGGGTCCACATTGACTCTACCATCTGGTGAATTAGTGAAGATTGATAGGGATATGCAGAGATTACCACGGCGTCCTATGATAGCCATGTTACACTATTTAAAACAAAGTGAAGAGTTCAAATAATTGTTGGAAGAGGATACTAGGGAACCTAAAAACATTCAAGAGATCCTTATAGTACAGAAGTACACAAATGTGTTTTCATATGACCTACCTAGACTACCACCACATAGGCAGGTGGAGTTCAAGATAAAATTGCACCTAGGTACAAATCCTATATCCATTCTTCCCCATAGAATGATGCCAGTGGAATTGATTGAACTCAAGACAGCTAGATGAACTCTATGAGAAGGGATTCATTAGAACTAGTGAATCGCCATGGAGAGTTGTAGTATTATTTATGAAGAAGAAGGACAGATCCATGAGGTTGTGCATTGACTACAAGAAGCTCAATCAAGTAATAATAAAGAACAATTATCCTTTGCCCAGAATAGATGACATGTTTGATTAGTTGATGGGAGCCATTCACTTCTTCAAGATTGACCTAAGGTCAGAATACGATCAGCTAAAGATCTGAAAGCTAGAAATACATAAGATAACCTTCAGAACTTGATATGGGCACTTTGAGTTCACAATGATGTCGTTTGGCTTAACCCACGCACCAGCTGCATTCATGGACGTGATGAATAGGGTATTCAGGTAGTACTTGGACTAATTTGTAATGGTGCTTGTGGACGATATCCTAGTCTACTCCAAATTAGAAGTCAAACATGTAGAGCGCCTAAGAATTGTGTTGGAGACATTAAGAATGAACGAATTATATGCTAAGTTTAGCGAGTGTGAGTTCTGGATGAAGAAAGTCAAGTTTCTTGGCCATATTATTTCAGCTGAAGGAATATCAATAGACCCTGATAAAGTAGAGGCAATGTTAGACTGGAAACAATCCAAGAACGTAATAGGGATAAGAAGTTTCTTAGGTTAGGCTGGATATTACCCCAGGTTTATCCAAGACTTCTCGAAGTTAGCAGGGCCTATGACTAAATTAACCAGGAAAGGAGAAAAGTTTATTTTGGATGAGAAGTGTGAGAAATCATTCCAAGAACTGCAGAAGAGGTTAGCTTCAGTCCCCATATGTAACACCCCGCCTCCCAAGTCCCATCTTCCACGTCATCTGACGGTTCAATTCTCTTTGATCAAAAATCTTGGGATGCCAGGGGACGGGCCCGTGCTACATTTTCTTCTTCTTAGACCCCAAACACAATAGGGTTCCTGTGTACATTAGTCTATGTACAAAATGACATCATGGTAAATAAAATTCTTCATTTATTCATTCGACAAATTTCGAGTACAATAAACCATTACAGCGAAAAATAAATTTAAAACTGGAAATACATGATTTCACTTAGGCTAATGTGCCCTACATTGAAATAAATAAAAACTTTCAGTGGATAAATCTCCTCGCAAGCTGATTAATTTCCTGTTGTGAAAAATAAGGGCGTGAGCTAAAAAGCCCAGTGAATCATTCCATCTATTTAATCCATTATTCCAACCAGACAATGCAAGCAGATCAAACACTTTTAGAGATTACTTCGATTCAACCAATATATTAATTCAGTCATAATTTAAACCGAACGGGAATACCCTCTGTGCTCCAGATCTAGGGAGAGAGATCAATTCTGAAACTCAAACCCATTTTTAGTGGGATCATTATTGAAACCCGTTCTATGCTGGTGTCAGTATTGACAGCCAGTTCCAATTCTACATGAAACACAAAAAGTCCCCCATACCGGTACGTGGTTGAAATCTCATTTAATCTGACTTTTGTGTACAAGAGCATAGTAGATAAATATTTCAACAGAAATTGAACATACCACAGTATAATGTGATAAATCAACACAAGCACAGATTTCGATTTCTGATGTAGAAGATTGTACGAGACGCAACTACAGAGCATACTCTCTCAAACAGGAAAACGACTTTCGATTTCTGATGTAGAAGATCGTACAAGACGCAACTACAGAGCATACTCTCTTGGTCATGCAACATGATGATTGAAAGAATTAAATGCAAAGAACGAGAATAAAAACATAAAAGAATCAAGCTAACCAAACAAGCAAGCATCATCTAAATCAAAATAATAAATTAAAAGAAAGGAAAGAAACTCACCTCGAGATCGCTTCGTAAATTATTTGTAGCACTTCGTGGCTACTACTTTGCGAACTATTTAGAATAGCTCAAGCAAAGAAGAACTTAGAACTAAGGTTGCCAAGAATGAGGCAAAGAGATAAAGCAAGAGGAATTTTCAACTCTTGTCTTTGGGATAAATGAAATGGGTGAAGTAGGGAGGTTTATATAGGACCCTCTTCCAAATAGTGTCTCTATCTTTTCAATGTGGGATTATTCCTTCCTACACATGCCCACTTTAACATCTCAACAAATGGGATGTTTTATTCATGAATGTCTTTTCTTTACACATTACTTCTCTATGTATATTACTATCATATTAAACAAAATATTATTTTCATGAGTGCATCTAATTAATACTTTATACACATACTTTTTTATATTAATATTATACTAAAAATACTATTTTCTTGTTCAAATAGAGAAGCTTATATTTACCCAACAATTCTATATCTCTAAAATTAATCAATGTATATTCCTTTATACTTTCATACTAACTAATTAATTGCATACCAATGACAAATATATATATGTGTTTATATTTAAATATATACGTATATGTGTTTTAAAC
>JAJIYU010020200.1:0-10518 GCA_030144865.1 Tinospora cordifolia | reverse complement strand
AATTCTAGAAATTCTAGAACTCTGAAACACACAATCATTTCATGATTGTCATATTTCACCACACAATTTTCACACACCATATTTGGATATATTCTCTCCCCAGTTGTTGTGTTCAAAATCAGAGGTGTGCTAGTCCTAACAGGTGATAAATGCAATCTATCTACCATGTGACCAGCAATAAAAGATAAAGTCGATCCCGCATCTATCAACACATACATAAGAGTGTCATAGATATTGATAATACCTTCAATGAGTTATTTGCTGTAGTCGGGTCAGGCTCTGTTACTGCTCTTGCCTGTTCACATATCCCTATAGTAGTTCCACCTCCCTGGACAGTAGAAGATCTCTAGGGTGCAGCTTGTGGACACTGAAAAACTCTATGTCCAGGCATCCCACACCTGTAACAAACAAATGGTGGTCTACCTGATCCAGAAGTAGAAGATGCAACTTGAGACCCTGTACCTCCTGCTGCCATATAAGGTCTGCTCCCAGTCCGCTACTGTGGCCTCCTTGGTTGTGATACACCTCTCCCTACCATATATGACGCTGGTGGTGGTGTAGGCCCTATCACAACTGGAGCTACAGATGCCTCCATTCTGCTACCCTGACCACTATATCTAGGCTTCTTATTGGGTATAGGTCTTTTCTTCTGATAATAGGGCCTCCCTGACATAGTTGGACTCATCTGGCCTACTAGTGCACTTTGTGTGGTAGATGATGTCACTGTCCTCCCTGTAGCAGCAACTCTCCTCATCCTAGCATTAGCTTGGGCAGTCTCAAAATCCCGAGCCTGTCTGGTTGCTTGCTCATAATTTTGTACCCCTGCTAACGCTAGCCCTTCACGGATGCGATCACAATACCCGTCTCTAATCCGTTGCATCTGGAGCTCATCTGTAGCTACAATCTCAGGAGCAAATAAAGCTAATTGGTTGAACTCCTGCTCATACTCCCTTTCCGTCATATTTTCCTGTGTAAGATGCATGAATTCATTTCTTTTCTTGTCCTTCTCACACGTAGGATAGAATTCTTCATAAAATAATTCTTTGAACTTAGTCCATGACTTAATCTCCACACCTCTAGTGGCCATCCGCTCCACCAATCATCTGCTTTATCAACCAACTTGAATTTAGCCAGTTTCACCTTTTTTGCATCTGAAGCCTGTATATCCTCAAAGATGGTTTCCATCTTGTTCATCCACCTTTTCGCAGTTTCAAGATCAAGTCCACCTAGAAACTCAATTGGACCCCTATGCTTGAAGGCCTTCATTACTTTCTCATACCTATCTTTCTCAGCATTAGGATCCACCGGTGCTGCCACCTCAGTCTGGACTAGAATAGGATCAGCAAGTGGTTCAGTTCTACCTCTCACAGGAACACTAGCACTACTCTGCTCCCTTTCCGCTGGCACATTCTGTGGAACTGGTTTGTTACCCTGCATCTGTGTCAGTAAGGTAGCTAGTAGTGCCTGTTGTTGTTGCTGTGAGGCAAGTATAGCTTCCAATGTCTGATTCAACTTTTCATTAGGATCCATGGCTGATCTTGCTCGTATTTCCCTTCAACACTGAAATTTATAAGCAAATAAAACTTCATCAAGATCAAATTCATGGTACTTATCAACCTAAATCAACTATCAATGTAAATACCGATATAAGCAAACATAACATCATATAAGACTTTTACCTTTTAAAGCTCTTAAAATTCTAAGCTCTGATACCAATATTGTCGCAACCCACTTCATAAAAGTGATGTCACGACCGGCACATAATACCATATACGATACATCTATGTATATAATACTATGTCAGCCTCTCACACTAAATCATACTCAATATCTCTACAAAATTTTTTACAGAGTCTCCTCTAGAATTTTGGCTTGTCCCAAATGGAATTTTCACCTGATAAACAACATTATGATCTACAAATATACACACTATATTCCTAACATAATTCACAAATCAAAACTATTTTTCCACTCTCATCTTGGTGAAAGTGACACTGACATCTCTCTAGCTGATATTACATATACAATGATAAGTATAGTTATACAAAAGTACAACTCATAAAACAAATAAGCCCATGCACATAGTAAACCGAGAAGAGTTGTCTACTCTTCTCGCGTTGGCCTTTTTCCTTTTCTATCGGTTCTTAAAAAGTTAAAAATTAAGTGAGCTACAACATGCCCAGTGAATATTCTTTATCTAAGGCATTTAGATGCATTTACATAAACATGCAAATTCTCAAATCAAATAAAACATTTAAATTCATTTCTATAATCAATTTCTAACGTATTTATTTCTCATTTTTAATCATACACTCACATCAGACCTCACGTATTGATGCGCATTGACTTGAATAATCTCAATAATCATAAAACTAATTTTCTGCTCAGATAAAATATTTTTACGACAGAAAATAACTTAAATAGGCTTTTAAATCATATTTTTGGTAAATTTTTATTTTTTTTTAGAAACCCCATTGCTCAATCGTTTACCGAAATTTCAATTAATATCCAAAATTCATAATTTTGGTGTCGATGGGTACGTATTTTCATTCTCTACATTTCTATAGGTCTAAATTAGAGTATTTTTTTGGTTTAACATACCCAAAAGCCTATCCAAAGGTTATAAAACTTTGAGTATTTATTTTAAAATCTACAGGATAAACGAACAAAATCTAACCACTTATCTGGTATCTACTTATCGCCAGGAGTGTTTTGGTATAATTTTTGTTGAGTTTTACTCTCTGTAAAAAAATATCCAATTTTTGGGTACAGCTATAAAACATGTCTACAGCAAATATTACACCCCTAGGATTGTAGTACAAAGCTTAATTAGCGTTTTTGTAACTAGAATTTAAAGAAATACCTTACCTGTGCGACGAATCTGGTGAGAACACGGACGGTTTCCATTTCTTTTCCCCTTATTTCACTCTTCTGTTCATTTTTTTTCTTTCGTGCGTCTGGAAATACAAAAAGGAAAGGAGATGAAATGAAAGCCAAAAAGAGGAACTGCCCCCACTTGCACAAAGAACCATTAAGCTCATCACGTGCCCCATCATCATCTACATACCTATATAATATGTATTATGTTACACTTACCATACCCAACGTCCAACACCTACTAACCACCTTAAATTGTATTTTTTTTTTGTTTTTTTTTTTTAATTCCAAGCCAACGTACCTTACCACTTAAAGGTCTATAAACTATATATGTATATATATTGTTTGTCCATTTACCAAATTACTTTAATTGGTTATTGGCTGCATGAAAATCCATTAATGGGTATTAATGGATTATTTATACCTATATCTATATATATATATATGGATATAAATAAATATGCTACTAACCCATTCCCACCATATATTTAATTTAATTTAATTAATTTAATTTAATTACTCTCTACACCTTTATTTAATTTAATTAATTTATATACGCAATGTATATTTTTAATATGTGTGTAATACACACGTACTTCATACCAATACATATGTTCATACACATTTACCATCATTTAAATTAATTTACATGTCTAGTTAAAATACAGAGTGTTATAAGAGGGATGAAAAAAGATGTGGCTTAGCATGTTTCTAAATGCTTAACCTTTCAACAAATAAAAGCAGAACATCGGAAACCCTCTGGCTTGTTACAACTACTCCCTCACCCTGAATGGAAGTGGGATAACATTGCCACGGATTTTGTCAGTAGTTTGCCCAAGAATCAAAAGGGAGAGGGTACTATTTGGGTGATTGTGGATCATCTCATCGAAGTGGCTCATTTCTCGCCAATCAAATCTACAAGCCAAGTCAGTAAGCTGGAAGAACTATATGTAAAAGAGGTATTAAGACTACATGGTGTGCCCAAGACTATAGTATCTGACCGAGACTCTCGTTTCACTTCTCAATTTTGGTAGAGCTTATAGAAGGAATTGGGGACTAAAATCACCATGAACTCTGCTTTTCATCTTCAGGCAAATGGGCAATTTGAGAGAATTATCCAGACCTTAGAAGATATGTTGAGATCTTGTGTTCTAGACTTTAAAGGAAATTAGAGCAAGTACTTGCACTTAGCATAGTTTGCCTATAACAATAGTTACCAGGCAAGTATCAAGATGGCTCCATATGAGGCTCTGTATGGAAGGCCCTGAAGATCACCAACCTATTGGGCCAAACTTGAGGATCATGTTCTTATGAGGCTAGACTTGGTGGAAGAAATGAGCAACCAAGTAAAACTAATAGGAAAGAGGTTGGCTACAGCTCAGAGTCATCAGATGAGCTATGCTGACAAGAGGAATAGATCCCTAGAGTTTCAAGTAGGGGATAAAGTTTTTCTAAGAGTCAACCGACAGAAGGGTATTACGAGGTTCGGATTCAAGGGGAAGTTGTCACCGAGATTTGTTGGACCCTTTGACATACTTAGGAGGATTAGAGAATGTGCTTATGAGTTGGAGCTACCAAACCAAATGACCTTAGCCCACAATGCGTTCCACGTGTTGATGTTTAGAAAGTATGAACCAGAACCTTCACACATCATTCACTGGGAGGAAGTGAATATTCAAGAGCATGTCACTAATGAAGAAGCGATAGTTAGAATCCTTGATCATAAGGTACAAAACCTGAGAACTAAGAAATTCCTTTATTTAAAGTGTACTGGAAACATCATGGAATGGAAGAGGCTACATAGGAGCTAGAGAGCGAAATGAACACCAAATACCCACATCTGTTTACTAGAAACCCATGAATAAGTGCAAATTTCGATGACGAAATTCCTTTTAAGAGGGGTAGAATGTAACACCTATGAATTTTGTACGAATTTTGAATAAAAATTTTAATTGAAAAAAATTATAACATTTTTAGATACAAACGGGTATACTCTAAAGTATGAAATAAAATTAAATTAATTAGAAAACCTTGTATATACAAGTATAAAAAATGAAATAAGGAAGAAAAAAATTCAAACAAATCTCTAAACATCCATTATTTGAATTGAGCCGCTAAAACCAAAGAAAATAGAAATTTTCTATTTGAAAAATGCCCAAAGTTACTAATTTTCACTCCCCTAAACTCTATATAAAGGACCCTAGTACTCTCATTTTTTTCATCCCAAATCAAGAACATACTAGTCCCTCTTGACTCTCTCTGGCCTTCTTCTTGGCAATCCACTCAGTTCTTAAGTAATCTTGAACTGGTCTTGAGAGTTCTTGAGTGTTTAGAAGCTTTAGAATAACAGAACTATGTTAGATTTCAGAAGTGTGCAGAAGAGATTTATTTTTAAGGTGGAAGTGATTTCTCAAACCCCTATTCTACTTCTTCAGTTTAATACCATGTTCATGCATATTTAATTTCTTGTTGGTGCGTTTATTATGTTTGAATGACATGATTTATTTATTTATTTTGAAAGATATATTTCAGATTTGCATGTACACCATAAAATCATGTCATTATTAGATTATACATGTTTAGATTTATTTAAAAAAACATGATGCATACTAAGTTTTTGCTTTCATATTTTGAATGTTTATATGTTGAAATTATTTTTATTTATTTTTCTTGAGCATGATTGATTTATTTATGATCCATGATTATGCGATTTAAAGAAAGATGTTGAGATTAAGAACCACGCACTGTCACAATAAACATGAGGGTCATTGTGGGTGCTCTTTACATGTGATTAGTTCAAATGGGTGATGTCCCAAAATACTTGGAATATGGGTTCAGCCCTAAGTCTAATAAAATTTGATAAGAAAATGTCTTTTCACTCAAGGGAAGTATTTTGATAAAGAACATCAAGGGCTTTGAAACCCTTTCAGTCTAATTTACAACTATAAACAAAATGTTGTTTGAAATGCCTAATGATTTACAAGTGTTTGAATTTGAATGTGTTATTAATGCTGAATTACTAATTTAGTGGTTTTAAAAAAGATCTAGTAGGCTATGTGTTCACCTCTTCCTTCTATTTTTCAGGAATTTGAATCACATGAAGACCATGAATATTAGTTAAATTTTTTTCTTATGATTTAGAAAGTTTCTAATTTCTATGTAAGAGCGTATTGCCCAAGTTTTGAATTTTCCTTTGTAATAGTTTTTCTTCAAGATTAAATTATATAATCAATTTTATTTAATTAATAGAGTTATGGATTTCTTTTATTTCTTGTATTGTTGCCTTATTAAATTCCTAAATTTGAGTTATGTACTCATAAAAAACAAATAAGGCATAAAATAATTGAAATAGAAAGTCAATTTATGTACTTGTAAAGTAACATCGGCCCGACTCCCCTTGTGGTAAAGTCCAAATTGAAAGTCTCGGGGGCTGGGGTGTTATAAGAGATGAGAGAAGGTATAAACCTAACCCTTCTCACATCATCTATTGGGAGGAAGTGAATATTCAAGATGATGTTACTTATGAGGAAACAACAATCAAAATCTTTGACCATAGAGTACAAAGTTAATGAACAAAGGATGTCCCATTAGTGAAGATATTATGGAAGCATTACGGGGTGGAAGAAGCTATCTAAGAACTCGAAAGCGAAATGAAGACTAAGTATCCACACCTATTCACTAGAAATCCTTAGTAATGTACAAATTTCGAGGATGAAATTTTTTTAAAGAGGTAGGTTGTAATACCCTAAAAACTCTGTATTTAATTAAATGAAATGCAATATCAATTCAGTGAAATTAGGTGCAAAATGAAACCAAGTTCATTTTAGGGCTAAATTTGGCAGGTTATTGAAAGTCTCATTTGGTGACCTTTAGGAACCCAAAAAAACTTTAAATAAGTAAGGTGACATGAACCAACTACTTGGACAACATATTCGAAAATTAGAACAATTGGTCGAGGTTAGGGTTTTCATTTGCGAAACGCCCTTGAAGGGTTCAAATTAGAAAGAATTGTCATTTAAGGTACTTTAGGGGATCGAAATGAGCCGAAACGAAATGGAATGACATGAACTAAAAAGATGAATAAAATATTAAAAAATCAGAATAATTGGCCAAGATTTGGATTTTCATTTGCCCAGTGACCATAGTGGGTCTTAAATAAGAAAAGCTTTTGACAGAAAATCACCTATGGCCAAACCATACCTTAAAATGTGCATTAGGTTCATCTGATTCCAAAATTATAGGATACAAATCATAATTTCATGTAAATAAGGAGATATTAGTTTTTATTTGATTTTTGTGAACCCATGAAGTCATGGCCATCCCACTTGATTGTGTACACCCATACCTACTTAAGCCAAAATCGGCCCAACTACGTACATGTGTGTGTGTGTGCACATGTGAGCAACCCTATTTAGATAGTTTTTTGGAACCAAGATGAGCATCTTTGACTATTATATGGCATCCCCTCAAATTTGATATTGTACACCCATGCTTGATGTCAAAGAAATAAGAAAATGGGAAAGTATTTTGTGTGTTTGTGTGATGAGCAAGCAAGGAAACCAAAAAGGAAAGTTTCCATGAGCACATAGGGGACATCCCATTTGAATTAGAATATGATTTAAACCTCTTTTGTGTTCACAAATAGTTAGGAAACAAGATTGTACTCATATGTTTTGAACTAGAAAGCCATAGTGGTTCCACTTGCCAACCATGACCATACTTGTCCTCTTTATGCAAACCATCCCCTTTATGTATAAAAACTTGCCCAAATTTTTGTGAGTTGCCCAAAGCTCCCCTAAGACATCCCACATGCTCTCATGAACATCTATATAAGCCCCCCTTGCTCACTTTCATCTCATTCCAAAGCAAAGAGTTGACACTTCCCTTTTTGTTTGTTCTTGCCCTCTTCTTGGCACCTCTTCTCACTCTCTTTTCTTTCTAGTGTGAGGAGTTCTTATTTTAGTATTTTAGAGAGTTACTGAAATAGTTTTTGTTGGTGTTTAAAAGTTCTTGAAGTTATTAAAGTGGTAGATAAGGGGAACCTCTGCCAGATTCAAAAGAAACTCGGATTAAGGTGGAGGGAATTTCTAGATTTTCTTCTTTACTACTTCAAGTCCTTAGTATATTTATATTTGTTTTTTTAGCTTTCAGCATGTTTATATTCAGTTTCAAGCATGTTTGATCAAGATTTATTTTCAATTTAATATGTTTTCATGTTTTAATTCATACATGATAGCATAACATGCTTAGAAACCATGCTTAGGCTTATTTTTAAAATTTTTAAGCATGCTATGTATGTTTTCCATGTTCTCTTGATTATTTAAATTCTGATATTAATTATTATGATCTTGTTTCATATTTATTTGAAATTAAATATGAGAAAGTGAAGATAAAAACTACGTACCATCATAGTAGTCTAAGTGATGCTATTGATGTTCTTTGCATATACTTAGCATATATGAGTAACATCACTAAGTGTGGATGTGTTTTAAAATACTTGAAATGTGGACATGTGATCCTTATTTCCCATGGAATGTGACAACATGAATTGTCATTCAATCCCAGAATAGGACTATTTTAACAAAGAACATCAAGGGATTAGAAACCCCCTTTGGTCAAATATACAACAGTAACAAGATATTATTTAAAATGCTTAATATTTGTAAGTGATTGAAATTGGATGTACTTTTGATTTGAATTAGTAAATTAGTAGTTTGATTAATGATCTACTGGGCTATATGCTCACCCCTCTCTTTTATCATTTTTAGGAAATTGAATATGATGGCAATGGAAACTTGATAGTAGTTACATTTAAAAAGTTTTTATTTTTTTGGAAAGTTCTTTTTTAAATGTAAGGGAATGTTGCACACTTTAGATTCATTTGATTTTCGCTGAATTTTTACTTTTAAATTTTAGAGTTATGTACTCTTTCTTTTGATTATATGAATTCAATAAAGTATTTCTTTATTTTGAATAAACAAAGAGTTTGAAGTTTTTCTTTATTCACTTATATTATCTTGTAAAAATATTAACCTCAAGGAAAGTGTACTTATGAGTATTTCAATAAGTGTTAGAATAAATGAATTGAGATACAAGTTGTGTACTTGTAAATATAACATAGGACTAAACCTACCTCGTGGTTGAGCTTAATCCTGTCTCTTGGGGGTTGGGGTGTTACAACTACTAACTCTAGGTCTTGAGTAGGGTAATTCTTCTCATGGACCTTCAATTGTCACAAAACATAAGCGACTACTTGTTTTTCTTGCTTCAGTATAAGGGGTATAAGGGGTATGGGTTGGAGTGACTAGGATAGGGGTCGTAGTCAATCTCTTCTTAAGTTCTTGGAATGATTGTTCACACTTCTCATCCTAATCAAATTTAACTCCCTTCCTAATTAGCTTGGTCATAAGTTTTGCTAGTTTAGATAAATCTTGAATGAACCTTTTGTAATATCCTGCCAGGCCTAAAAAACCCATGATCTTTGTAGCTATCTTTGGTTCCTTTCAATCCATGACAACTTCCACCTTCTCTAGGTCTACAGAGATGCCTTCCATAGATACTACGTGACCAAGGAACTTGACAGTCTTCATCCAAAACTCACATTTGCTAAACTTGCCATATAATTAATACCTTCTGAGGGTCTCCAACACTATCCATAGGTGTTCTAAGTGTTTAGCCTCTGACATGGAGTAAATTAGGATGTCATCTATGAATACCACCACAAACTGGTCAAAATACTATCTAAACACTCAGTTTATCAAATCCATGAATCTTGCAGGGGCATTGATCAAACCAAAAGGCATAACGATGAACTCGAAGTGTCCATATCTTGTTCTGAAGGATGTCTTGTGTATGCCAGACTCCCTAATTCTAAACTGGTGATATCCTGACCTATGATCAATCTTTGAGAAATGAGTGGCTCCTCTCAATTGATTAAACAAGTCATCAATCTTTGGTAGGGGGTACTTATTCTTCATCGTTGCTTGGTCTAGCTTTTGGTAAAATACACAAAGTCTCATAAAAATATTTTTCTTCTTTGCAAAAACTACATGAGCTCCCTAAGGTGATTTACTCGGCTCGATGTATCCTTTCTCCCTGATCGCGTCTAGTTGAGACTCCAACTCAATCAATTTTATTGGAGCCATTATATAAGGAGGTGTGGCTACAAGAGTTCCTCAAACTCATTCTTTTGCCTTAAGTAGTTTTGTATGGCTACATTTGGACTTCTTGGTAGTCTCCGCATATCCCCATTGATTCTATAGGTTTCTCCAAAAGGTAGTGTAATACCCTAGAATTTTGTCAAATAATTAAATAAATTAATTTCAAAATTCTTTTGGGTGCAAATTGTGGGATAACACGTGAAAAATAAAGTAAATTAGAGTTATTATGAAAATTAAACAAATATAACCTTAATTTGATAATTAAATGAAAAATTAAGGTTTAGAAAAATAAAAAAATAAAAAATAATAATAATAATAAAGTAGAAATACACATATTGACTAATATGTGAGTAAATAAGGTGTATTTAATATAATAAATGTCCATATTATATATTAGGGGAATATGTACATAGAAAAAATGCATATGATTAAATAAAATGCATTTATTAAAAAATAAATCAAACATTATGTGAATATTAAT
>JAJIYU010020199.1:0-10569 GCA_030144865.1 Tinospora cordifolia | reverse complement strand
ATGACGTCTATCCCCGCCCCTATCATCGCGTCGGTACGTGGATTGAGTCATTATTTAATCTTTTCTTAGTGATAAAACACACAATATCGGATTAAACCATCGGCATAACATATACATGACATGAAACATTAAATATTTATTCATGGCACAATGCATCAATATTCTTAATTTCTAAACATGCATAACATGTATATTCGTGACACAATAAATAACGCATGCATATAAAGACATAAGTTCAATCAATCATCTTCAAAACATATCACACATGCAAGATTTATTCAAATTAAAATAAAGAAGTAAAGGTTAGAAGTCACTTCCACCTTAGATGCGTCCCTTCTTCGCACCTCTGAAATCCGGTAGAGCTCCGTTGCTTCAAGTCTTCCAAACACTCAAGAACTCTTAAGAACACTCAAGAACACTCAAGAATACTCAAGAATAGTTCAAGATCACTCAAGAACTAAGGAGAACGCCAAGAAGAAGGCTATAAGGATTCAAGAGGGACTAGTATGCTCTTGAATTGGGATGAATGAAAATGTGAGCATGGGGGTCCTTTATATAGGCTTCAAACTAGTGTAAAATGGCAAGTTTTTTTGGTGGGAACTTGCAAAAATTCAAATTTTTGTGCCCCCCAAGCATAAAAAAATAGTAGGTATTTTTTTGAAATTTTTTGGAGTTTAGAAACATTTTTTTCGGATTTTTTCTGATTTATTCAGATTTTCGATTATTTATCAGAGTAGTTTAATCGCAGCCGTCGGATGTTCCTCGATCGTATCAACAGATCACGATTAGTTTTTCGCGAATGGATTCTCGACCGTTAGATAAAGCGGGTTTGATCTCAGGCGTTGGATTATCCTCGAACGCATCAACAAGATCACAAAAACGGCTAGATTAGATCCTGGTCGTCGGATGTGCATCGATCGCAGCACTTTTCGCGATCGATCGAAAACGAGTCGACTCCTGTCCCTCCGATCTTCCTCGAGCATAGCATTATTTTTGCGATCGATGGAACGCAGCTATCTGGACCATCAGATGGTCATCGGACACTGTGTACGGATCGGGTTTGCGATCAACGAAACGAATCACATCCGTTCGATTAAACTTGATCATTTCTGGACCGTCTGATTCGCCTCGATCGCAGTGTGTTCGTGATCTCCGATTCTGATTTTGATCCGAGCCGTTGGATTTGGATGATTGATTCGTGGCCATTGGATCTACGTGATTCAGTGCTCCTGGACATTGTTTAAGCCTTTGATCTTATTCGTTGGATCGGACAGATCGAATTTGGACCGTTGGATCGTGTTTTTAATTACAAAATCTCTTTCCAAAGCTTCTATAATCCGAATTTTAGCCAATTGGACACTTCCAAATTAATAAAAATTTGATTTTTTTTGTATATACCCTTCCATATTGATGATTTACTAAATTCTTTTCCTTTCTAATTATTTAATATTGCATTAATTATATATATATATTTTCATTTCTTTAATATATTTGATGTTACTAAATAAATAATCAATATTTTTCATTTCCATGTATTTTTTTTATTTATTTCATTTTTTATTTTTAGATAATAAATTATGTAATTATACATCATTATTTACTTAATGTTTGATTTATTTTTAATAAATATATTTTATTTAATTATATGAATTTTTTCTATGTACATATTCTTATAATATGTAACACATACCTTATTCATTCACATATTAGCCAATATGTGTATTTATACTTTATTTTTATTTATTTCTTAAGCAATTCCATAAATTTCATGAATAATTTTACTAAACCTTAATTTTTCATTTAAATATCAAATTAAGGTTTTATTTGTTTAATTTTCACTATATCACTAATTTATTTTATTTTTCATGTGCCAACCCACAATTTGCACCAAAAATTTTCTTAAAATCTTTGGAATTAATTCACTTAATTATTTGACTAAATTCTGGGGTATTACACGCGATGTGCCAGTAATTGCCCATCATCGCCCCAGTACGTGGAATTCTTAATAAACCATTAATGTTCTTTAGTTATACAGTCATGTTTTCAATCCATTCATCGTGCGACATGCTTATTAACCATTCTAGTTTATGTAACTGAAGCAAACATACATCATTCATACCTATGCTAGAAAGCATATAACCGGTCGTCAGGATATCAATTAATCATTCCATACAATCCATACATCCCTAACATGGTACTATGTACAGGAATTAAACATAGAATCATATTTCGTATCCTATATTTGCATAATGCTAAAGATGAAGGTGGAGATAAAACAACCCCACCTGAATCCGAAAAAGTACTGCTAGATGGCAAATCACCTTAATAACAGTCAACGTCGTTCCTCTGCATCATTAAACATAAATGGTGCATCAAAGATTTACTTTAAAGCTCATTCAAAATTATTTGAGAATTTTCAGTTAAATTCTCAGTTCAAAACTAGGTCTAGCTTCAAACTACGCTCAGATTGGGTTTTATTTGTGTATCAAAGAATTTTTTCCCTTTAGAAAATCCCAAATTTCATTTCTCTGTGACTACACGCACAAATACAGTCCATGCATTCCAAACTAAGTATTAAACACTTTTAATTCTGACAACTACTTCAAAGGATGAACGGATCGAGTTTTATAGCCTATCAAAGGATTTGCACCTTGAAATTTGCCAGATTCAATCAAAACTTGCAGATCTGTCAAAAATCACAAATGAATAGTCAAAATCCACAAAATCTAGTCTAGAATCACTTATTCTACGGCAAGCAAGCTAGATCTGAGCTCTTTGCGCTTCAAATCGTTATTTATATCAAAAACCCCAAATTTGAAACCCTCGAATTCAAATTCGCAATTCAGACTATAGAATTTAGATCTTAATAGTTCAGAGCTTCAAAATCTTACCTTAGATGCTTAGCATTGCTCTAGACTCAATCTAGATCATTTTGACTGTCTTCGGGCGAAAATCAAATCTCCGATGACCTAAAAACGAAAGCCCCAAATTCAGAATGTTATTTTTTATTTATTTATTTTTTTTTATTTTTGCTCTCTGGTTCTATGTTTCACGATTAAATAGGGGATGATGAATAGTAAGTGCATGAACAGTGCCTCCAGATGAACAGTACCACTGTTTATAGAGGAAAATTTTGCCCAATTCTCTCTTTTTCTCCGAAATTAGTTCAATAAACCCCCATAAGTATCTGTTTTTGTTTTTCGATTTTTTGCCAACTTGAACCAACGTGATTTATTTTATTTCTTTACTAAACATTTAAATCTTTTTTCTGGTCATTTTTATATTTATTTAATTTATTTAACTCATTTTCACTATTTATGCGTTGAAAAATCCGAATATTAAAAATAACCAATGTGATTTATTTTATTTATTTAATAAATATTTAAATCATGTTTTCTAACATTTTTGTAATAACCCAAAATTTTTTCAAATAATTAAAGATAAATAAGTTTAAGAAAATTAAATAAAATAAGTCAAGTGAAAATAATTTTGAAGATTTTAAGATATCTTTGGGTGCAAATTATGGGTTAGGAAATAAAAAATAATATAAAATATTTAGATGTAAAATAAAATAGGCAAATAAAACGTTAATTTGATATTTAGATGAAAATGTCAAATTAAAAGAGTTGCTTAAAAAATAAAGAATATATATATATATACACATATATTGGTTAATGTGTGTATGAATAATGTGTGTGTTAGCATAATAAATGTTAATACTACATATTATAGAAATATATATATATATAGAAAAATTTATATAATTAAATAAAAATATAGTATACGTGTAATTATTTAAAATAAATAGAACATTATATAAATATTAATTTATAATTACATAAATTATTATCTAAAAATAAAATATGAAATAAATAAAAATATATGGAAATGAAAAATGTAGATTATTTAATTATTGGCATTAAATATATTAAAGAAATAGAAAAAATCTAATAAATGTAATATTAAATAATTAGAAAGGAGAAAATATTAGTAAGATCATAAAATAGAAGGGAATATGCAAGAAAATCAAGTTTTCATCAATTAGAAAGTGTCCAATTGGCAATTTTCGGATAATAGCAACGTTAAAAATCAAATTTGGTAATTACAAACTGCATCCAACGGCCAGAAACACATCATCCTCACGATCTATGATCTCACGGTCACGAGCAAAGCTCAAAACAACACCCAGGAGCACTGAATCACTGAATGAACAGCCCAAAAACGATCTGCCTCATCTAACGGCTCAAATTTGATCCTCTGATCACGAATCACACTGCACTCGAGGTTCATCGTGCGGCCCGGATCGGTGATCAAGATTGGATGTTGTGCTCGAGATCCATCCAACGGCGGAGATCAAAGCTGCATGGATCAATCGCGAACGGTGCTGCGCTCGAGGACAATCGGATGGCCCAATTCAAGACGTTTTTGATCGATCACGAAGCAATGCATCACTAATGGTTGATCAACAGTCCAAGATTAGGTTCACTCGATCCGACGACCCAGATATGTTTCGTTAATCGCGAACCAGATCCGCGTACTGTGCTCAAGGACGATCGGACGGATCTGATTTGATGATAGTGACGTGTGTTGTACTCGAGGCTCATCCGACAGTGAAGATCTTAGACGCCTTGATGATTGTGCTGCGTTTAAGGAAATCAAGCGGTCTAGATCAGATCATCTGCGTTGACGCGTTCGAAGAAGATCCGATGGCCCACAGCTAACCCGAAAATCTTAAACCGTGATCTGATGTAGCGATCGAGGAAAATCCAACGATCTAGATTTAATGCTTCAATTAAACCAAAATTAAATAACCGAAATCTGAAAAAATTCCAAAACAAACTCGAAAAATTGTGTTTCCAAATTCCAAAGTCACTTGCTATTTTCTTATGCTTGGGGGGGGCACGAAATTTTAAAAAAATTGGCAAGTTTTCCACAAGACGACACCCCAAACTTGTCATTCTCTACTTATTTGAACTCTATATAAACACCTCCCATGCTCACAATTCATCTCATCCCAAGAAACAAGAGTTGAATTATCATCTTGTTTTCTAAGCCTTCTTCTTGGCAATCCCCTTAGTTCTTGAGTATTCTTGAGTGTTCTTGAGAGTTCTTGAGTGTTTGGAAGCCTTGAAGTAATGGAACTCTATTGGATTTTAGAGGCGTACAGAAGAGACCTTTTTAAGGTGGAAGTGACTTCTAACTTCTACTTCCTTATTTTAATTTGAATAAGTCTTGCATGTGTGATGATGTTTTGAAGATGATTGATTGAATATGCGTTTTAATATGCATGTTTTATTTATTTGATGTGCCATGAATATACATGTTATGCATGTTTAGAAATTAAGAATATTAATGCATGTTATACATGAATTGTGCCATTAATAAATATTTAATGATTTATGTTTTGTGTATGTTGCGTCGATGGTTTAATTCGATATTGTGTGTTTTATCACTAAGAAAAGATTAAATAATGATTCAATCCACGTACCAGCGCGATGATGGATTGCATAGTGTCATCGTGTGTGTTCCACCCCCCGACCCGGCTTGTTGGTTTACCATTGACGATTTTGAACTAGGTCTCCAAGAGTGATCCCACTTCATAGATATTGGGGTTTGAGTTTTAGTTTGTCATTCTCTCTCCCTACGATGTGGAACACAGAGATTAAACTCTTTCGGTCCGAATGTTAACTATAAACAAGAAATTTGTTTGAATCGCCTAATTTACAAAAGTGTTTGATATGCTTGGTTTGTTTGAATTGAAATAATGATTTAGATGTTTAGAAAGATCCACTGGGCTATGTGCTCACCCCTTCCTTCTATTTTTTGGGTAATTGATTTACATAAAGACCATGAAAATTAGTTAGATTCTTTTATTTAAAAAGTTTTTAATTTCTATGTTAGTGCATGTTGCCCAAGTTTTAAATCTTCTGCTGTAATAGTTTTTATTCAAGATCAAATTATGTACTCAATTTTATTTAATAAATTGAGTTTATGAATTTTAGTTATTTCTTATACTATTGCCTTATTAAATTCTTAAATTTAAGTTATGTTCTGTTAAATATAATTAGGGCATGAAATAATTGAAATAGAAAGAAAGTCAAGTGTGTGTCACTTGTAAAGTAACACCGGCCCGGCCCATCGTTTGGTTTAGCCCACCATTAAGAGCATGGTGGTCGTGTCCAATGCTTAAAGATACAGGGGTTGGGGTGTTACATTTTTATATTTATTTAATATTTTTAAAAATTCCTTTTCGACGTGTACGCGTTATAAATTTTGGTTTATTACAATCTACCCCCCTTAAAAAAAAATTTCGTCCTCGAAATTTAAATGAGAAGTACCTGAGCAATGTGTCCAATCAATCTGTCCTGGCGAAGAGATTTGGGTATTTCTTTTGCATCTCACTCTCAAGTTCCCAGGTCATTTCCTCCAGGTTATGGTGCCTCCACAGGATTTTGACTAAAGAAATGTCCTTAGTCCTGAGACTCTGCACCTTACGGTCAAGGATCTGCACTGCTGGCTCTCCGTAAGTAGCATCATCTCGAAGTACGATCTCGTCTAGATGTAAAACATGAGATGGGTATGGTTTGTACTTTCGGAGCATCGAAACGTGGAACTCATTATGTATCGAGGACACTCTATTTGGCAAATCCAACTCATATGCATAAACACCAACCTGTCTGACAATCTCAAAAGGACTGATGTAGCAAGGCGATAACTTCCTCTTCACTCCAAACCGTCTGATCCCCTTCTGTGGGCTGATCTTCAAAAATACCTAATCACCAGTCTGGAACCCTAGAGGTCTTCTCCTCTTGTCTGCATAGCTCTTCTGCCTGCTCTGTGTTGTAACTAATCCCCTCTAGATTTGCTTCACTTGCAAAGTCATCTCCTCAATTAACTCGGGTCTAGTGAGTATCTGGTCTTCAAACTCTGCCCAACAGGATGGTGATCTATAGGGTCTGCGGTATAGTGCCTCATATGGAGCCATTTTGATGTTTGCCTCATAATTGTTATTGTATGCAAACTCGGCAAGATGTAGATGCTTATTCCAATTTCCTCTGAAGTCTAGGGCACGTGCTCTCAGCATATCCTCCAATATCTGTATGACCCTCTCTGACTGCCCATCTGTTTGTGGATGAAAGGCTGTGCTTATGGTCAATTCACTCCCCAATTCCTTTTGTAGGCTCTGCCAGAATTGAGACATGAATCTAGAGTTTCTATTTTACACTATAGTACTAGGAACACCATGCAATCGCCCAATGTCTCGCACATAAAGCTCTCTTAGCTTACTCACTGCATCAGTAGACCGAATATGTAGAAAATTTGCCACCTTAGTCAGTCGGTCTACTATGACCCAAACAGTGTCTTCCCCCTTATGACTTCTCGACGAGCCGCTAACAAAATCCATCGCTATACTGTCCCACTTCCATTCAGGAATCAGAAGTGGTTGTAATAAACCCAATGGTTTCCTGTGCTCAGCCTTGACTTGCTGACAAGTCAGACACCAGGAGACATAACTGGCAATGTCCCTCTTCATGCCTCTCCACCAGAAAGTTTTTTTCAAGTTATGGTACATCTTGTCGCCCCCTGGATGCATAGTGTACTTACTCAAGTGTGCCTCATCCATTAGGGTTCCTTTGGCCTATCCAGAACTAGAAACACATAGTCGGTTCCCTAATCTCAACACACCTTCTATGTCAAGGCAAAAATTTGTGTGCTTGCCCTCCTTTACGCCCTCTATCAGCTCTGTAATCCATACGTTAGATTTATGCTCATCTCTGATCTGGCATAAGATGTCTGGCTGGCAAGTCACTGCATATAGATATGCTCGTGTATCATCTGTAGCTACACCCAGATTATAGTCACTAATCAGCTGATACATCCGACCCACTTCATCCCTCCTGCTCGACTTCCTACTAAGAGCATCGACAACTACATTCAATGTCGGGATGATAGTGCAGCTGAAAATCATAGTCACTAATGAACTCAATCCGCCTTCTCTACCGAAGGTTCAGTTCCTTCTGTGTGTATATGTACCTGATGCTCTTATGGTCCGAGTAGAGATCAAAACTCTCGCCATATAGATAGTGCCTCTATATCTTCAGCACAAACACGATCGCTGTAAGCTCCAGATCGTGCGTGGGATAATTCAGCTCATGTGGCTTTAGCTGCAGTGAAGCATAAACCACTGGCTGTCCTGCTGCATCAATACTGCACCCAATCCGCTAAGGGATGCGTCAGTGCACAAAGTGTACCTCACACCAGGGATAGGTGTGATGAGTACCGGTGCTGTAGTCAACCTCTGCTTGTGCTCCTGAAAGGACTGCTCACACTGTTCACTGCAAATGAATTTCTCATCCTTTCTAGTCAGCTTAGTCATTGGACCCGCTAATTTTGAGAAGTCTTTAATAAACCTGCAGTAGTACCTAGCCAACCCAAGAAAACTCCTAATTTTTATCATTGTAGTGGGTTGATGCCAGTCGGATACTGCTCGCACCTTCTCTGGGTCTACTGCTATTCCCTGTGCTGAGACCACGTGGCCAAGAAACTTGACCTGCTTCATCCAGAAGTCACACTTGCTAGACTTGGCATATAATTTATTCTGCCTCAGTGTCTCCATAACAGTCCGCAAGTGCTGTATGTGCTCAGCCTCTGATCGGGAATATACCAGAATGTCATTAACAAATACTACGACAAACTGGTCAAGAAAATGACTGAAGACTCTATTCATCAAGTCCATAAATGCGGCTGGAGCATTAGTCAAATCAAATGGCATGACCGTGAACTCATAGTGGCCATACTGCGTCCTGAAGGTTGTCTTCTGTATATCAGACTCCCGGATCCTCAGCTGATGATACCCTGACCTCAGATCTATCTTGGAGAAGTATTTTGCTCCACTGAGCTGATCAAATAGGTCATCAATCTGTGGTAAAGGGTATCTGTTCTTAATAGTAACACTGTTCAGCTTCTGGTAGTCTATGCATAGCCTCATGGAACTGTCTTTCTTCCTCACAAATAGGACTGGAGCTCCCCATGGCGACTCACTCTGTTTGATGAATCCCTTCGCCATGAGCTCGCCCAACCGAGTCTTTAACTGTAATACCCCAGAATTTTGTCAAAAAAATTTAAAATAAATAAAATAAGTTAAGTGAATTAATTTCAAAGATTTTAAGAAATTTTGGTTGCAAATTGTGGGTTGGCACATGAAAAATAAAATATATTAGAGATATAGTAAAAATTAAACAAATAAGACCATAATTTGATAATTAAATGAAAATTAAGGTTTAGTAGAATTAATTATGAAATTTAAGGAATTGGTTAAGAAATAAATAGAAATAAAGTATTTACACATATTGGCTAATATGTGAGTGAATAAGGTGTGTGTTAGCATAATAAATGTTAATACTACACATTATGGGAATATGTACATAGAAAAATTTATAAAAATGTAGTGCACATGAATTTATTAAAAATGAACAAAGCATTTTATAAATATTAATTTATAATTACATAAATTATTATCTGAAAATGAAATAGGAAATAAAAAAAATACATGGAAATGGTAAATATGGATTATTTAATTAAAGATATTAAAGAAATACAAATATATATAATTGATACAATATTAAATAATTAGAAAGGGAAAGATATTAGCAAATCATCAAAATAGAAATGGATACACAAGAAAATCAAGTTTACATCATTTAGGAAGTGTCTAATTGGCAAAATTTCGGATAATAGCAACTTAGAAAAGTAATTTGGTAATTAGAAACTGCATCTAACGGTCCAAAACGAATCTGTAAAATCCAATGAATGAGATTGAAGTCCAAAACGACACCCAGGAGCATCGAATCACAAAGATCGAACGGCTCACGATCAATCTCTCCAATCCAACGGTCCAGATCACGGGCACAAATCTTAATCTCGAAATCGGACCGCACACTGTGTTCGAGGCAGATCGGACGGACCAGATTGGATACGAATTTAGAGATCGCAAAGGTATGCATTGATCAAGGAAAATTTGACGGCCCACAATCGATCAAACCAGATCCAACGGCCCATATGATTTTCGGTGATCGCAAAATCGATCCGCACTTTGTATCCGAGGACCAACCGACGACTCTGATGAAGTTAGCTGATCACGATCAAGATCTGCACGCAATGTCCGAGAATCATCTGACGGTCCAGAAAGCCGTGTTCCTCAAATCGCGAACAGATTGATGCGTTCGAGGATAATCCGACCGCCCTGATCAAGCTCGCCCCATCTGTGATTGTCGCGTGACTCGAGGACAATCCTACGGTCTCGATTAAATGCTCTGAATTAAATAGCTGAAAATTCGAATTAAATCAATAAAAATACATCAAAAATCCAAAAATTGGTTTCTAAAATCTCAAAAATTTCTAAAAAAATTACTTACTAATCTCTTGTGCTTGGGGGGCACGAAAATTTGAATTATTGGCAAGTTTCTTACAATTAGAGCACCACAAACTTGCTATTCTATACACTTTTGAAGCCTATATAAACCCCCCATGCTCACAAATCAAATCATCCCAAGCAACAAGAGTTGAGTT
>JAJIYU010020198.1:0-10499 GCA_030144865.1 Tinospora cordifolia | reverse complement strand
ATTGTCGTAGTTCATCTAAGAATTATTTATATTTTACTTATAATTATCAAATATTCATCATCATTTCGATTTCTTACTCGCAAACATTTCTCTTTTTGAACTTATTTTGAAAACTCTTTTTTTCTACGAGCATACAATTCTATTATATTTTCTGTTTCGCGACATGCCCACATTCATGGGATTTCAAGGTATTACAATGAGATTATAGTACTTTATAAATCAACTAGCAACTTGTTATTACCCAAACCTACTTTATAATTATCTAATTACATGGGTTGGTTTTCCATTATTATCAATATCTCAAGTTGGCAGTAGTCGCATACCCCTCTATATTTCAATTTTTTTTTCAAAGATTAAGTTAAACGATTTGCCAAATTTATTTCTGACTTTACAAAATTAATGAAAATGATTCAATCTTTTAACATATATTTCCCAACATCATGTCTCCAACAAAACATGCTTATTTTTTCCTTGGAAAAGTATTCATTGCAATTGCAATTCTACTTAACAATCACAATTCATAATGGAGTATTTGCTAAAAATTTTCTTGTACCTTCAGCTGCATTACAAGCCAATTGGAAAGCAATAAATTATGACTTTATAGTGGATTTTCCACTATATAGAATACCAAGGTTCATTGTACCTCTCAAATATCTCATTAATTGACTTTATCAATCTCATGTTCATTATCAAGACTATATCTTTCTACTTAATCTACTCATGACATAAAATAAAAAAAAATCAAATACATTAGACTTTTTATAATCTATGCATATTCAAATTGATCGATAAGATTACATTTATTTTTCTCTAATAAAATATTAATATCATAAGAAAATAAAATATTTAAAATCATTATTTTGCACTAGTGGATATAAATATTAAAATTTTATTTTGTCTCTATTTATATTTACTATTTGGACATCATAATAGCCAAAATTTTTAAGATGTGTCTCAACATAATATTCTCATGATAATATTATACAATCACTTCTCCTTATGATTTAACACCCAAAATTATACTAGCTTCACTCATATTATACATATTAAAATTATAAGCTAGAAAAAAAAAATGCACAAGTAGTATAAAACTAGTACTAAAAAGAAGCATCCTATAACCATGCAAGCATATAATCAAACAATCACCAATATTTTTCTTTTTAAACACATCTATCCACTTCTAAAATAATTAATGATTATATACTTGATCAAAATTTCCATGCCACTACTTCTGTTTCAAAAACACACCATATAATTTTTCTTTTTCTTCTAAATCACCAAAAAAAAAATTGATGTTTATTTG
This sequence comes from Tinospora cordifolia, assembly GCA_030144865.1. NCBI lineage: Eukaryota > Viridiplantae > Streptophyta > Magnoliopsida > Ranunculales > Menispermaceae > Tinospora > Tinospora cordifolia. The sequence goes on along the minus strand of JAJIYU010020198.1, from coordinate 9,196 downwards.
GTGAATAAAAACATTTTTATATTGAAGCTAAAACGATTAAAACTCAAGTAAAAAAATATAGCTACAATTGCAAATGCTTCAAAATAATCCACTTTTCCAACTTGCACAAATTTCACATATTTTTTTTCTCATATTTTATTATTAGAAACCAAACTAAACTATGCATTTAAAAAAAAAAACAACTCTTTAACTCCATCGTTGTCGACAATCATTACAATAATGACTCTCGTAGTATAAACTAAAAGTAATATTAACAATATATTTTGGTCATTAGAACCTTATTAAAATTTAAAGGGCTGAAGGGCTAATAAATCCTAACATTATCACTTTTTCCAAAATAATCTAAACCTTTCAAAATTAGAAAATAAATACAAACCTTATCCATTTTATTGCAATTCTATTTTATAGATGATTTACACAATTAACTGCCAACGTCGCGCTTATCTGACATCAACGTGGCATCAAATACAATTGCTATGTCAACTTTAAGCTCATATTACCTACAATGAAAAAACGATTATAGAACTACCAAAAAACCTCATCTCGTAAGTTGTTTAAAAAAAGGACCAAAATGAAATTAGCGTAGAGGAGGAAGAAATCAACGCAAAGGAGGAAACCAATGCTGGATGAGGAAATGAACTTAACGCAGAGGAAGAAATCAACCCAGGAGGAAATGAAAGAGGAAGAATCAGTGTAAAGGAGGAAATGAACACAGGATGAGGAAACGAACTAACACAGAGCGAAAGAAAATGAACATAGATGTTACACCCCGCCTTCCCCTCCTTAGGCCCACATGGTTTGGAGGGCGTAATTACCATACTAAGTTCAAGTCTTGCAATGATAGGTCGGTCACTCGAGAGGTGGGCTGTGTCATGTTATTTGTTTTCTCTTTTTTTCTTTTACTATCCCAACTCTATGAGACTTAATAAGTAATATTAATTCATAACACATACTTGAAAATCATTTAATAAACTAAATCCAAATCATTCATTAAAAAATAAATCACGTCATGAGGTACATATCTCTCAATTTATTTCATTGAATTTAAACTTGAAAACCTAATGAAAATATTAGGGCTAACATGCCCAATTTAAACATTTTATAAATACTAAGATTTAACTTGACTACATAGCTTCCATTCAAAATTTTTTTGAAAGATAAAAAGGAAAGGCGATCTCAAGAATCTAGTAGATCATTCTAAAATATTTAACTCATTACCTCGAAACAAATAACACATACATGACAAACACTTCAAAAGATTAAGTGATTCAAATATTTATTTATTTACAATTGACATTAAGACCAAAAGGAAATATGCTTCAGTGTTTCATGTTTAGGTAATGAGGTCAAATCTGGGCTTTCGAATCTATTATTAATGAAGTGGACTTAAATTTGAACCCCCAGTTCACATCCCGAAAATACCCATTTGGAACACTCATGACAAAAATTCGTCATCATACTGGTACGTGGGTGTAATTGTCGTTAATCTTTCCTTATCATCAAATCACATTAATGTCGGGACCCCTTTCCTTAGGCTAAACTGTGGCCCGACCAGTATAGTGGCCTGACGAATTCGCTCACCATGTCAAGTTCACCCAACCACTGTTAAGCCTTTTTCCAATCTCATACAACAAACGATATTAGAATAATTGAAATACTCAAAGCAAAAGTAAACAACATACGAAGAGTAAACATCATATCACATGTTTGTTTTATTTAAAATACATAGTTGACCATTTATACATGCATAAGGAATGACCAACCTCTAATCAAAATACCAAAAAAAAAAAAACAGAAAGCGTTAGGGAGCTAGGCGATCATCACGCCCTTCCCTTTATCAGCCACCAAAGAACCTGAAATATTAATAAAGTAGTGAGCCTAAATCTATGTGGCTCAGTGAGTAGTAAGACCAGCATGTCAACTATAACTAGCATTTCAAAATAGTGTATGTATGCATGAGCAGTAAAAATGATATAACATTCGAATGTATGACATAGTATGAAAGCAGTTATAAATAGTGAAACAATTTCAAAAAACATATCAAATCCATGCCAGTTAAAAATTGTATCCAGGCTAGGGTCAAATCAACAAACCTAACCTATGGTCAATGCTTGAGCGAGTCCTGAGTTAGGCGTACTGGCCACTCGAGCAGGTCGTGAGCTTAGGTGTACCCATCGAGTACCTTAACTCCGACGCTCAGTCCTCAAGTGTCATGACTCGAGCAAGTTTTGAGGCTAGGCACACTAATCATATGCTCTAACCTCGACGCTTGGCCCTTAAGTCTAATCTCAATCATATCGAGTACCCTGATGCCAGTGCTCGACCCTCAAGCCTATGGTCTCATTACTCTTGTACATCTACACTTTTCAAAACTCATTCAAATATATCTCAATCTCATTAAACCATTTAAACCATATCATTTCACACAAGTTTCATGCAAGGAACACAAAACATAGAAAACACCTGAATCGAACTACTCGCCTCGGGTCCCGCACACTGATGTCCCATCGACACTCAGCCGAGTCTCGTAGTGCTCACTCAAATCTGTATTAATTAAACTCAATCTCAATTCTTTCTATACTATGGCTTAATATCTAATTCCACTATCCCTAATTGGTCTCGATTGACCCAAGTTGTTTTGGTCAAATTTGGTTAATCGGTCAAACCTTGTTAACTGGTCAAACATAGTCAAACTTAGTCACCTTTGATCAATTTTCGTCTGATTGGGTCAAATTATGTCAATTTAGGTTAGAATTGGGTCATTTAGGTCAAAATCCTTAAATTTCAACACTTAGCCCAAATTCAAGCACTTGCCCTCTTTGCGCAGTGAATTTGTCGATTTTTCTGCGACTAATATATAAGTCAAATTCGTGTGAAACTTTCCAAATTTTATCTACACTATCTAAACCTTCACAAAAATTTTAATTTATGATTTTTGGACACTATTTACTAAAGTGTCTAAGTGCATTAACATGGACTGTGAAATCCCGTATTCCATATGATAGGCAGTTACTTAGTGAATTGGTTGACCTACTCCCCAAATTCAGAATGGCTTGAAATTCAGTACGCATAATATTGACATGTCCAATGGCCTCTCCACCTAATTTCAGCTCAAAATATCTACATTTGGTCAGTCAACTAGTCTTCTACGTTTCTGTCATGCAAAAGATTGTTCAAATGGTTCAAATTTCTAATGGTTTTCAAGTGCTTATCTCTTCTTGTTCTAACATCAATCCGAGACTGTTTCTTACTATTTTTGCAAGGGTTTAGATCCTAGAACTTTGATTAATTCAGTACTATCAAAAATAGCAAGAAATTATAATCATAAACACTCTCAAATACATCTCCAAAACATAGCATAAATAAGGTTCTATAAAAAATTTTCTAAGTCCAAGAACACCTAACTAATAGGACATATTTGCAAGTATAGAAAATCTAAATTACATATGCTTATGATTCGAGATTTATACTCTTTCGCCTTCCCAAGTATGAGGTTCAAAACGCCTCAGATCTCGATCCAAACGAACATCTCTAAGTACTCTAAACACTGCCTCCAATCTAGTCTCAAAGTCTATTTTCTGCAAAAATTATTAAAATAGTTGATCAAACAGTCAACTTCATCACCTTACAAAATGTGGTTAGGATCTCATATTCTAATTTCTACAACTTGGAGATTGAAATACACGTAATAAGGAAGAAACAAAGGAGTTTTACCTCAAGGGCCTGGGCCGGCCTAAGCCATGTGCCTGGGTTTGCCAAGGCCCACCCCTTCTTTTGTATTTCTTTATTTCCTATTTCATTCCCTCTTTTGTATATACGTATATACACGTATATATACTCGATTTTCATCATTTTTTTCTAAATTAATTTAGTTTATTTTTCATTTCAATTTCTTCTAAAATCTCCAATTATACACCATTTTTATCATTTATACAATTATTTTTTTTAAATTGAATAATCTAGCCTTAAATTATATTTTTCTCTCAAAAATTTCATTAATTACTTAAAAAATTTCATAATCATTCCGAAAAATCACATTTCTCCAAAAATTATATTTCCTTACAATTTCATGTATTTTTCTCTCAAAATTGTATTTTCCCCAATTATTATAATTTTCTTCAATAAATAATTTAAAATTAGAAAAAATTGAGAAAATTCATATATTTTCATTAAAAACTCTAGAAAAATACATGTATCAGACCTGATAATTCTTGTGTATCAAATCATGGGTCATCACAGCCTCCCTTCGTTATAAAAAATTTCATCCTCGAAATTTACAATTGTACAGATAATACAAATCAAAGCGCAACACGCATCAACTCAGGATGGTGTCGGATCATAAAGTCGTCGCTCTCCCACATATCATGCTCAGCACCATGGAACTACCAGCGCACTCGTACCATCGGTATCTCCTTGTTGCGCAACCTCTTCGCAACTCGATCTATGATGGCCACAGGCAACTCATCATATGTATAGTCTTCTTGCAACTCAATATGTCTCCAATCGATAATGTGTGAAGGATCGAGGTGTTATTTCCTCAACATAGAAATGTGGAATACATTATTCACACCCGATATCTGTGGCGATAATGCTAGCCGATAGGCCACGGGGCCAATCCTCTTGAGGATCTCAAAAGGCCCAATACATCTTGGTGCGAGCTTCCCTGAAATCTCGAAGTGTGTCTACACCTTGCGAGGCAAAATGCAGAGGAGGAGATGGTTACCAACATAAAAATCAAGGACTCTTCTCTGGTTATTTGCATAACTCTTCCGTCGGTTTTGAGCTGCCTTTATATTCTGTCGAATCCTCTGTGTCTTCTCATTCTGCTCCTATATGAAGGCGTAGCCCTAGACAACTCTATCACCAGTTGGACCCAACAAGTAGGGGATCTGCATGGTCGACCATATAACGCCTCAAATGGCGCCATCTCGATCCTCGACTAGTAGTTGTTATTATAAGCAAACTTGCACAAGGTTAAGTATCCTCCATGCTACCACCAAAATCCAAAATACAAGATCGCAACATGTCTTCAAAGATCTGAATCATGCGTTCAGACTGACCATTAGTCTGCGGATGGAATGTTGTACTAAGGTTTACCTTTGCATCCAGCTGAGCCTGTAATGTTTGCCAAAAGTGGGATGTGAACCTAGCATCTCTGTCTGATACTATAGACAAGGGAACCCCATGGAGCCTTATAATCTCTCTAATATAAAGTCAGCTTAATGGCTCCAATGAATCCTTGGTATGCATAGGAAGAAAGTGGGTAGACTTCTTCAAAAGATCCACAACTACCCAAATAACATCATGCCTCTGCCGTATATGGCGTAGTACTATCACGAAGTCCATAGCAATGTGTTTTCACTTCCACTTCGGTATAGATAAGGGCTATAAAGATCCACTAGGTTTCTGGTGTTCAGCCTTAACCTGTTGGCATGTATCACATCTTTGAATGAAGACTACTATGTCCCGTCTCATCCTGGACCACCAATATGTTCGATTAACATCTTGGTACATCTTATTGGCGCTCGGAGGAACAACATATCTTGATCGATGTAGTTCATCGAGCACACTACGCCTCAAACTAACATCATCTAGTACCCACAGCCATCCCCTGAACCTCAGTGAACCCTGTGAACCATGTGACCACTCTCCTCGAGAAGCATCATCTGCCCAAGCCCTGAACATATCATAGTCTGCATCACGAGGCTGTCTCTCAGTGATATCTTAAATCTGGACTGGTTGGGCTAAAATCTGTGCACTAACTCTATCCTCAGTAGATGACTCATGGATACTCTTGATCGAAGCAAAATCAAACATCATCTACTCATGGGACATATGTCTAGCCATACATATAATCTCAACCAGTCTCAGGCTTAAAGCATCAGCCACTACATTAGCCTTCCCCGGTTGCTACTCAATAGTGAAGCCATAATCCTTCAACAACTCCATCCATCGCCTCTATCTCATGTTCAGATCCTTCTGCGAGAACAAATATTTGAGGCTTTTATGATCTGAATAGAACATGAAATGCTCGCATAAAGGTAATGCCGCCAGATCTTAAATGCGAATACTATCGCTGCTAGCTCTAATAGGGTATTTCCTCTCATGATCCTTCAATTGTCTGGATGTAAACACTACAACCCTATCATCTTGCACCAATACACAACCCAAGCTTATTTGTGATGCATCAGTATATATGGTCAACTCCGATTGGGTTCTAGCAACACTAGTACTGGAGCAGATGTCAATCTCTGCTTAAGCTCAAGAAAGAGTTCCTTACACTAATCAGTCCACACAAATGGAGCATCCTTCTTGGTTAGCTTCGTCATTGATGCTGCAATCTTCGAAAAATTCTAGACGAAACGACAATAATAGCCTACTAAACCCAAGAAGTTGTGGATCTCGATTACTGTGGTAGGTCTCGGCCAACTGATAACTGCCTCGGGGTCCATAGAGATACCTTCAACTCTAACCATGTGACCCAAAAATGGAACCTCTGATAGCCAAAACTCGCACTTGCTAAACTTAACATATAACCTATGCTCTCTCAAAGTATACAATGTAATCCTCAACTTCTCAGCATGCTCCTCATGAGACCCTGAGTAGATCAAGATAACATCAATAAAGATAATCACAAAGGTGTCGAGGTATGGCCGAAACACCCTCTGCATGAGGTCCATAAACATTGTCAAGGCAATGGTCACGCCGAACGGCATGACCAAGAACTCATAGTGCCCATATCTAGTGCAAAATGTAGTCTTTGACACATCTTCCTCCCTGACTCTCAGCTAATGGTACCCAGATCTTAGATCAATTTTTGAAAATACATTGGCACCTTTAAGCTGGTTAAATAAGTCGTTGATATGTGGAAGGAGTTACTTGTTCTTGATCGTCACCTTGTTCAACTACCAATAGTTGATGCATAAACGAAAAGATGAAACCCTTATTCAACAACTCCTCCAACTAGACCTTCAACTCCTGCAACTCCTTAGGCACCATGCCATAAGGAGGAATCGATACAGGTTGTGTCCCTGGAACGATCTCAATAATAAAGTCAATCTCGCGCTTAGGGAAAAGCCGGGTAGATCCTCAAGGAACACGTCGGAAAAATCTCTAATGATAGGGATCTTATTAATGTTTGACCGTGAAGGTGCCTCATCTATGGTCATCAAACTGGCTAGAGTATCAATCTCGTGTTGTGTCACTAGTTTGCCATAAGTACTTTGCCTATCTGAAGCTCTCCCCTGAAAGGTGACAGCGGGTTGGCTTGTAATCTGAAACACAACCCTCTAGGCATAACAATCCACATGTACGTGGTATGCAAGTAGCCAATTCATATCGAGTATGGCATCAAATTCGAGAAACTCCAATACTCGAAGGTTTACTATAGTCTTAAAGTCCCCCATCCTAAGTACACACCTCTCACATATCATGTTGGGGTGGATGCATTGTCCAATAGCAGTGCTTAACATCAACCAAGTAGGAGCCCTAACTTGCCTAAGTCCCAGTCTATCTATAGCACATCCAAAAATGAAGGACAAAGTAGAACCAACATCAATTAACACATATACAGATGAATCACAAAGAGTGTCAATACCTTCCACCAAGGTCCTCGTTGAATTAGGGTCAGGCTGGGTGATGGCCTGTGCTCTATCTTTAATAACTAGGGTAGAAGAACTAGAACACCCTATAAGAGTCAGACACTCAGCCCTCTTGTGTCCAACTTGTCCGCACTGGTAACATGTAAAGGGTGGTCTCTGTTTTCCCTGATAGCTCTAGCTCTGACCACGACCATGACCACGACCTCTTCCTCGGGCTCCAAAAAATGTGCTCTACTGCTCTGCTGGTGGATATGCCTGCATGGGAGTGGCTGCAAATGCCAACGCCTGGGTGGCGGCTTGGTTGGGACTGCCGCTCGACTGTCCCTAATAATACTTCCTCTTCCTTTGCCTCTAAAAACATTTACGACCTTGATGACGCCTAGACTAACCTCTGTATGATGGTTGAGTCTGTGATATGGCCTGCTGCTGTGGTTGTGGTTGAGGGTTATTGCCAAACACTACTGAAATCTTAGGGCGCTCATCTAAACTATCCATCACATACTGTAGGGCCTCCCTCTAGATCTCCTTTAAGGTTCGGGCCCTGGATGTGGAAGTGGCCTACCTAATGGCAACCCTCAACTCTCGTCGATAGAATCCAGCCCTCTCTCTCTACTCAGCAATCAGCCCTAGTGCGTAGGCCTCCAACTGTAGGAACCGATGTGTATACTCTCTCACAGTCATGGTCCCCTGGCGTAGGCTCAGAAACTCTACCTTCTTACGTTCCTTCTCAGTTTCGTGAACATAAGCCTTTAGAAATAGCTCTCTAAACCTAGCCCAAGAAGTGATCAGGCCTTAATGCTCCTCGTAGAATGCCACCAACTAATAGCCTCACTCTCTAACATATGGGCTGAAACAAAACCTGATCTGCTTCTGATAAACTCAGGGTCTCGGCGTTGTTCTCCATGTTCAGCAACCAATCCTCTACTGCCTCTAGGCTAATGCTGCCTCTAAACCTCTCAGGGCGCAAATTCATAAAACTCTTGAGGAGCTGGGCATAGGCTCTCTCATCTCCCTGTCTGTCCTAGGCTGGGGCTACTGGTGCTACTATCGGCCCAACTGGTGGCTTAGCAACTGGTGGCACAGGTGGAGCAGACTGCGCTACGGGCTTGACCCTCTATCTGTTGGCCTCCAATCGATCTAGTTTCTCCATCAGTAAGGTCGTCTGGGCATGAACAGCCTCGTTAGAGGCCCTAATCATAGCTTTGAGTCTCTGTATGGGGTCTAGCTTGGGTTGAACTAGAGGTAGTGGTGGTGCTGTCGGCTCTCTAGGCCCGAGCGGTGGTTTGCCCCGCCTAGGGGGTGTTCTACCCCTCTTGGGTGGCATCTCTATCTATAGTTCAAATCGAATTATTGGTTATTCAAGTATTCAAAATAAACCCGACTCTAAAAGTTTAGTAGTATAGTACATTTCGTTCAAGATGCGTTTTATGATTGACAGTTTCTTTTCTTTGTTCGGTGATTCATTTACTTTCGCAATTATTCTAATATTGCCTAGGTTCTTTACTTATTAGAGTTTTTTTAATTCTTTTGAACCTAGGCTCTGATACCAATTCTTGTCGAGATCCCTTCCCTAAGCCAAAGGGCGGCCAGACCGG
>JAJIYU010020197.1:0-10505 GCA_030144865.1 Tinospora cordifolia | reverse complement strand
TCTTCAAATCTTCAATTCTTTTTATTTTATTTAATTGAGAAAATTTGAGAGTCCAGGGTGATAGCTGGACACCAGAGTTCATAGCATAGATTTACATCAGATATTCTTTTGTTGTTGCCTTCTTTCTCATGCTTTCCTCTCACGCGTTTTATTTGCTTGCTTGTTCCCTCTGAAATGTCTTTTCCTTTTCATCTATAGTTCTCTCGTGTACTTCTAACTTTTCCTTCCCCTATTATTATTTTACTTATAATTCTTGATTTAATTGTTTTAAATATTTATTTATTTGCTTCAATTAATCCTCTCTCTATCTAATTGACTTGACAATTGCACATGAATAACAAAAAGATATACATACCACCATGTCAATTCCATGAATGCGATGGCCACTTATTAACCTTCAATGATAATTAACAAATAATTAATTTATTTTACACATAAATAAGGAATTAATTCATGATCTCTTTCAGGTTATAAGTTTGGTGTGAGTTATTACTGAATTTAACTTTTATTGTTTATCTCAATTGAGGTCCTTAAAAATATGGAAGAATTAAGAAAGTTTTTATTTGTTCAATCCTATAAAACTTTTTTTTTAATTGATTCAGCTGTCATTTAATTAATTACTTACTTAGGTTAACATCCTCTTTTTAATTGATCTGATAATTCACCTAAAAGACAACCTTGGGTTTTTTGTAATCTTCAAAATAATTCTTTATGTTATTGGTAAGATGTGCTACAGATAAGAAAAACAAAACTATTGTATTAATCTTGTGATAAATAAAATAAACTAAGAAATAATCTTCAAGGGAACCAACAGTGTAAAGAATGCAAGAAGTTTGTATATAATTGAGAAGTAGAACATACTAACTTTTCTAATCAAGCTAACCATAGAGTCCAACGGTTGATTAAATTTGGATTTTTTTTAAATCATTTATTTCTAACTCCTTGGTGTCTCTTGGTTGATGTTGGGTTTATGAGTCACATTAGTACAGATAAATAAAAAATAATAATAAATAAGATTAAGCGAAATGAAATAATGTAGCACAAAGTAACGAGGATGAGACTTGTCGTGGGGAACACACGTAGAAAAAAAGTTTTATTATAAACAAATCATATAATTGTTGCAATTAAATTGACATAGTGACCGAAATACTAATGCCACCCTTTGTACTCATTTTCTTCATGAAAATAAGAAAACTATCGTACAATTATTGCAATTAGGCTGACACAATGACTGAAACATTGATGTCACACTTTATAATCAAGTTCTTCATTGAAATAAGATGAATCATACTCATTTCAAATTTGCTTGTAGACTTCTCTAAGTCTTGATTAGCCTCCAACAATATTATGGGTTGTTCCACACTAATATCGTGACTTTCTGAGTCTAGTCACTTAAACATGACCTTTACAATGCTATAAAGAAAAAAAATTTTACAATAACACTCAAATGTAAAGGAGAAGGTACCACTATACATATGGTCCCTAAGTTCTTCAAGTTTACTTTGATGCTTGAGTCTTTTGAACTCTTATGTATTTATAGGCAACTAAGCATGTAACTTCTCATAGGAGCAGAATCTTCTGGGTTGATTGTTGCACTTATTGTTTGACACAGTTACGAAACATTCGATGCAAAAAGCTTTCAAATATGAATCCATCTGATTTAGAAGGGATGAACTTGCATTAGTATCTTAAATTCAATTCAAACATAAGCTTGATTTACATTCCATATTTTGAGAAATATTTACCATTCAAAAAAAGAAAAAATGGCAAGGTCAATCTTCATATCTTTTGTGCAAGCTCTGCATTTTCTAAAAGTCTCTCTTTCTTTGCAAAATGACAAGTTCATAACTACAGTGAAAGGATCTCATTGTTTATAGAAATAAGAAGATTATTTAAAATTTAAAACTTTGTCTAAATAGTGTACATGATATTTTAAAAAAATTACACATATAGTATTTTAAAAAGACAATTTCAATTTTTTTTTCTATTAATACATCTTCAAAGAGAAAGAGAGTCATTGCTAATATGATAAACAAGATTCTTTTACAAAGAGATTTTTATTTAAAAAAAACTTTCTTTTTTTAAAAGAAAATATTCTAAAAGAATAAATATAAATAGAAAGTTTCTTTACAAGAATATTATTTGTTGTCTTATGAACCATAGAGCTAAAATAAAGAGAATAAGTGCAAAAAATAAAAAGTTTTATGCGACAACATATCATGTCACGTTTGCACCAAATATGTCAATTCAGCTTTAACGCCATATGTGCATGCTTATGTGGCATGGTTTTCAAGACTATTTTAGAATAAAAAATGTAGAGGCAATTGAATCCACCATAATTAAGTTTAAATCTTCATTAATAATCAACTAATGTTGCTGATCAATTTTGAGAAAAACAGGCTCATATCGAAAAAGGGCTCAATCTTGATTTTGAAAAAAAAGTCATTATTATGAATCAAACTAGAACAAATTGAAAAAAAAAACAAGAATTTCTTCAAGAAAAGGGAAAGAAAACTCAAGAACACTAGAGAGAAAAAAGTTTTTCAAAAGAGAATTGTTCTCTTTTGTTGATGATTTCTATGAGACACAAAACCCCTTTATATAGTTTTTTAGAATGAGGGGTTACATCAATTATAATGATGACATCTAAACAATCCAATTAATTTGGACATTATAAGATTTAGAGGTTATACGATACTAAATATCAAAAGGGTTACAAAGACATTCAATATTTTATTATTATTATTTAATTATAAAACTCTCCCTTTGAATGCCTTTTATATTAGAATATACATCATTAAAACCTTACTAGATAAAATTCAGTGAAAAAAAATCGAGAAGGAAAAAGAGTATATATTCTTATGGAGTCTTATAATATTGTTAGGATTGCTTCGTTAAAAATCTTACAAGGAAAACTCAGTGGGATAAAACCTTAGCTAAGGAAAAAAAAGTACAGTGCACTAATCAATAGCTCCTATTTATTCTTCCCCTGTTGATGATATCATTTAAAATCTCGAAGCCGACGTATCCCAATGTTATGAACAAATTTTTTAAATAATGTAGTCGGTAACGCCTTTGGAACATATCTGTCAAATTGTCATATGAACGAATTTGTTGAACTTTAATCTTGCTATTCATTTGAAGATCATGTGTGAAGAAGAACTTTGACGAAATATGTTTTGTTCTATCTCATTTTATGTATCTTCTTTTTAGTTGCGTGATGCAAGCCGCATTATCTTCATATAATATTATTGCGGCATCATTTTTCAAAGATAAACCACAAGTCCCTTCAATATGTTGAATCATTAATCTTAACCAAACACATTCTCGACTTACCTTATAAATTGCTAATATTTTAGCATGATTTGATGATGTAGCAACTAATGTTTGTTTGGTAGACCTCCAAGATATAGCAATACTGCCATATGTGAATACATAGCCTGTCTGGGATCTTACTTTATGTGGATCAGATAAATATCCTGCATCTGCATAACCAACTAATTGCTCTCGAGGTTCATTTGAATAAAATAAACCCAAATCAATTGTGCCTCGGAGATATCTAAATACATGTCTAACTCCATTCCAATGTCTTCTTGTAGGTGAAGAACTATATCTTGCTAATAAATTCACAGAAAATGCTATATCAGGTCTTGTATTGTTAGCAAGATACATTAATGCACTAATGGTACTGAGATATGGTACTTCAAGACCAAGTAGTTCTTCATCATCTTCTCGAGGTTGAAAATGATCTTCATTCACATTAAGTGAACGAACAACCATTGGAGTATTCAATGGATGGGTTTTATCCATGTAGAATCATTTCAAGATCTTTTCTGTATAGGTTGATTGATGAATATGAATTCCACTTGATAAATGCTCGATCTGCAAGCCGAGACAAAACTTAGTTTTACCAAGATCTTTTATTTCAAATTCTTTTTTAGATAATCTACTACTTATGGAAGTTCTTCAGGACTTCCAATAATGTTCAAATCATCAACATATACAACAATTATAACAAATGTGGATCCCATTTTCTTGATGAAAACACATGGACAAATTCTATCATTCTTATAACCTTCTTTAGACAAATATTCATTAAGATAGTTATACCACATTCGTTCAGATTGCTTTACTCCATACAAAGATTTTTGTAACTTTATTGAATAAATTCTTCGAGAATTTGAGTTAGATGTTATAAGCATTTGAAATCTTTCTGGGATTTTCATATAAATATCACTATCAAGAGATCCATATAAGTAGGTTGTTATATATCCATTGGACGCATTTCAAGTTTTTCTTGGACTGCCAGACTCATAAGATATCTAAATGTAATTGCATCGATCACAGGAGAATATGTTTTCTCATAAATAACACCTGGTCTTTGGGTAAAACCTTATGCAACAAGTCGCGCTTTATATCTTATTTCATTATTCTCATTTTTTTTTCACACAAAAACCCATTTATATCCTACAGGGGTCACACCTTCAGGTGTTTAAACTACATGTCCAAAAACATTTAGTTTTGTAAGTGAGTCTAACTCTGCCTGGATTGCGTCTTTCCATTTTTGCCAGTTATGTCTTTTGCGACATTCTTCAATAGATTTAGGTTCAAGATCCTCGCTTTCATTCAAAACATCAAGCGCTACTTTATATGCAAAGATATCATCAACAACCTTTTCTTTTCGGTTCCATCTCATCCCCATGGTGACATAACTAATTGAGATTTTTTTATTATTTTCAGGTATATGTACCTCTTCTAGGGTTTCATTGTTAGTTATGTCACTGATCTTTTCAGGAGTCTACCTCCTTCATTTGGACATCCTTATCAGTTGCTCCTTTTCTTTTTCGAGGATTTTTATCTTTAGAACCAATTGGTCTACCACGCTTTAGGCGTGTCTTTGATTCATTTGCAACAAGTTGTCCTTCGTGGACTTCAATATGAGCTGGAACATTAACATTGGAATATGAGATTTAGTCACTCTTTTAAGATCAGTGAATGCATCTGACAATCTGTTTGCAATATTTTGCAAATGGATTATCCTTTGAACTTCATGTTTATATTGCTTTGTTCGAGGATCAAATTGGAATAATAATGAAGCATTCCAATCTACTTCTTTCTCCAGCTGTTTATTATCTCCCCCTAATGTTGGAAAAAATGTCTCATCAAAATGAAAGTCAGCAAATCGTGTTGTAAAAATATCTCTAGTCACTGGTTCAAGATACTTAATTATAGATGGAGAATCATATCCAACATATATATATATATATATATCTAATCTCCTTTGATGACCCATCTTAGTGCGTTGTGGTAGAGCAATCGGAACATATACCGGACATCCAAAATTCTTAGATGGAAAATATTTGGCTCTTGATCATAAACCAATTGCAAAGGGAAAAATTTATAATAATTTGTTGGCCTAATTCGTATAAGAGCTGCTGTATATAAAATAGCATGTCCCCATACAAAAATAGGGAGTTTTGTTCTCATAATCAATGGTCTAGCTATTAATTGGAGGCGCTTAATAAATGATTATGCTAAACCATTTTGTGTATGAACATAAGCAACAAAATGTTCAACAATAATCTCAATTGACATGCAGTAATCATTGAAAGCTTGAGATGTAAACTCAGTAGCATTATCAAGACGTATTTTCTTGATCGAATAGTATGAAAATTGAGCTCTCAATCGTATTATTTGAGCAAACAATCTTGTAATCGCCAGGTTACGAGTTGATAATAAAGACACGTGTAACCATCTTGTAGATACATCAATTAAAACCATAAAATATCTAAATGGTCTACATGGTGGGTGAATGAGCCCACATATGTCATCTTGTATACGTTCCAGAAATGCAGGAGACTCAATTCCAACCTTAGTTGGTGATGGTCTAATAATAAGCTTTCCTTGAGAGCATACAGCGCATAAGAATTCACTAAAGCTAAGAATCTTCTGATTTTTAAGTAAATGTCCATTAAAATTCTCAATGATTTTTCACATCATTATAGAACCAAGATGTTCTATGTTCTAGCCGGTCATGCCAAATATTAAAAACATCGACATCAGTAAACTTCTGGTTTATTGTAGCATTTATCTCAATTATTATAATATTCATGTAGTAAAACTAGAAGAACAAGCGGGTAATTTTTCTAATACATGTTTCTTACCCGATACCATACTTGTAATATGAAGGAATTCAATATTTCCTTTATTAATTGTCTCGATATGATATCCATTTTTTCTAATATCTTTGAAACTTAACAAGTTTCTTTAAGACTTAGTAGAGAGTAGTGCATCGTTTATAATAATCTTTGTTCCTTCATGTAACAATAAATTAGCTCTTCCAGAGCCTTCAATAAGTTTTGCACTACCAGATATTATACTAACATTAGCTTTTTGTATTGTATAAGCAAATGAGAAAAAATATTTTTTTTTATAAGTATGATATGTGTTGTAGCACTGTCTACAAGACAAATATCTTCATCTTTGATCTTGATTCCAACTAAATTTTAATCATGAACATCCATATTTTCTTCATTAAAATAAAATAAATATTCGTAAAAAATACTTTAGTTTATACATAAATCCGAGAAAAATACACTAAAATAAACACATAAAATAAACACACATTAAAAATAAACATACAAAAGTGATACACATTATCAAAAGTAATAATAATAAAATTCATCTTCATTCAATCACATCTTCCTTCCGAGTTTTCAAAAAAATCCGCTACATCCAAATGTATTATGTTAAGAGGATTTTGATCAATGTCATCATTTTGGAAAATAAAATTTATCTCCACATTTTTTCCCTTTTCTTTCAATGATGCTTGATAAAGATCAACTAGATGTTTTGACGTACGACAGGTACGTGACCAATGTTCTTTCATACCACATCTATAGCATATATTTTCAGAATTTTGTTAAAACTCTTTTTTCTTTTTTTTTTTTTCTTTCTTCTCATTATTTTCCCACTTCTGGTGGCTGATGTTATTTTTATAATGAGAAGAGTTTCCATGACCACCACGAAACGTATGGTGACCTCGACCACGTCTACGACCGCATCCACGACCATAACTTCTTCCTGTCCAATATTATTTAATGTCACTACATTCGCTTAAGGAAATAGAGTAAAACTAGTTGGATGAGCTTCATGATTTTTTATTAACAACTCATTATTTTGTTCAGCCACAAGAAGACAAGAAATTAGTTCTAAATATTTTTTAAATTCTTTATCTCAATAATACTGCTGCAAGAGCACATTTAAGGCATGAAAAATGGAGAATATTTTTTTCTTAACATATCATCATCAATGATCTTTTCTCTATACAATAATAATTGTAAGCTAATTCTAAGTACTGCGTAGTTATACTCACTCACGCTTTTAAAGTCTTGTAACAAAAAATGCATCCAATCATAACGAATCTTTGGAAGAATTACTGTTTTTTTGTGGTTTTATCTTTCTTTTAAATATTTTCACAATTCAAGTGGATCTTTTATGGTAAGATACTCAATTTTTAATCCCTCATGGAGATGGTGACAAAAAAAAAAAAAAATCATTGCCTTGGCATGATTTTGCAAGGACTCATTGTTTCCCTCTTTGATGGTGTCTCCAAGACCCAACACATCAAGATGAATTTCAACATCCAAAATTCATGATAAATAATTTTTGTCCAAAATATTAAATGCCATAAATTCTAACTTCGTGAGGTTTGACATATTACTTCACAAGATATATAAAATATATTAGAATGTGACTATTTAAACAATTATTATTTTTTTTCAAATAAATTTTTAATCTATTTTAATGAAATAGATATGTTATAGATATATTAGTTAATAATAAATAATACTAATTACATATATGTTCACATCTTGATATTTAATCAAAACGTACTATTTGTATGAATTGGTAGGATAATTTTAAGAAAGGGCAGTGAGACAGAGTCTACTTAGAGTAACTGGCCTCCTAGGATAGGATAACTCATTTTCCTTTCAATGTTTAGCTTTACTCGGGACAAGGCTTATCTACTTTCAATCCAAACTTATAGTACTATTTATAAAAATAAAAAATAGAACATAATCAATCGATAAAATATTAAATAAATTTATTTATTTGACTTTTGATTTTTGATGTAGAAGATCGTACTAGACGCAATTACAGAGCATACTTTCTTAGTCAATATAATTACATATAATTAATAATTAATAATATTATATATAAATAATCAAACATGTTCAAACAAAATGTACTACTTAAATATTTAATCACATAAATTAAAGTATACCTTTAAGCCTTTTCTTTTCAAACTCTTGTGCCTTCGAAGTTAATCTTGAAGAGCTAGCTCGTGCTGATAATGTATTATGAATCAAACTAGAATAAATTGAAAAATGAGAATTTCTTCAAGAGATGGGAAAGAAAACTCAAGAATACTAGAGAGGAGAAAGTTTTTCAAGAGAAAATTGTTCTCTCTGTTGATAATTTCTATGAGACACAAAACCGATTTATATAATTTTTTAGAATGTGAGGTTACAACAATCATAATGATGAGATTTAAATAATCTCATTAATTTGAACATTATGAGATTTAAATGTTACATGATATTAAATATTAAAGGGGTTACAAAGACATTTAATATTTTTTTATTATTATTATTTATAACAGCCCTTTTTTTTTTCATTTACTTCTTTTATGCATGCAACTTTGGTTTTTTGTTTTTAAAATTTTAATTTTCTGAGGTTATTATCGCATGCAATTAATGATCCTTTCACAACTGTTTCCAGATATTGTTTTGGCCGGAAGCTTCGGACTGAACATGTTTCATTTATGTTCATATGAAACCTCTTGCGTGCAATTTGCTGAAAGCAGCTTGTGCAAATTGCAAACAGTCTGAATCACTGCGGTTGCATTTATACAAGACATTGATATGAGGTAAAAGGTGACGAAATAATTCAATAATCACAAAATTAAGTTCCGTTCCCATTTTTTTTTCTAAAAATAGAAAATATTAAAATAATTGATGGAGTTTATAAAATATGTAATTGTAATAGATATTATGCACCCAACTACACAGACCTTAAATGATTTTGTGTTCGTATGTTCTCTAAAATAATTCATAAAACTAATGGTTAGCATACTTTTATAAATAAAAAATTGTAGTAAATACTTTACAAGAAAAAAAAAATGGGTTGGAGCAATTTCTTGTGACAAAAAAAAAAAAAAGATTTACGACTAGGCATTAAAAAAAAATTTCATAGTTACTTAGGATATTTGCTAACTTAAACAATGCACTTAAAAATAAATTGTCTTATGGTTATTTAGTTGAATATAAGAAAACATTTCCATAATTAGTTATTAGCTAGTTATAGATTTTTCATCCCTTTTACTTACAAAAAAGTTATGGGAAAAAATGGTGAATCTCAAAAACATATATTTTTTTTGTTTTTATCAATCAAACATTAAAAAAGGAATTTTTTTAAAAAATCAATATTTTCTTAAAAAAATTATTTTTCTCGAATCAAATACACAATAAAATATTTTTTGTACTAAATAAATAAATAACAGTAATAATAATAATAATAATAATAATAATGAGGAATGGATTCTTTTTAAGCAGAAACATAGAGAATGATTAAAAAGTAGAGAAGGGTACGATCCAAAAAAGCAAATTCATATATATTCATGAGCAAGTATCTCCTTTTTTGACTTGCCCATCCCCTTCGAATCATCAAAGCAGCGGTTTCTGCAGCTTTGGCTCTTCCCCTTTTTCACTTCCTAGTTCCTATTTATAGCAGCCAAATATTTTTAACTGCG
The DNA here is from genome assembly GCA_030144865.1 of Tinospora cordifolia. Classification (NCBI taxonomy): domain Eukaryota; kingdom Viridiplantae; phylum Streptophyta; class Magnoliopsida; order Ranunculales; family Menispermaceae; genus Tinospora; species Tinospora cordifolia. The sequence continues at coordinate 691 of JAJIYU010020197.1, read as the reverse complement.
TTACTTTTCATTGTTCTTTAACGGCCTCTTTCTCCTGAAATAGTACTACTTTTCATCTGACCATCAACCAATAGGCTCCCTATCTCGTTCCTTCAAGCGTCCTCCTGCCCGTTGTCCGACCCCAGATTTTTTGTTTTTTATTTTTATTTTAGTTTCAACTTTTTATTAAGAAATCCCAATTGGGTCCCATCAAATTTAGCTGCATTTTGTACACGTGGCACACTCTTAATGGATTACATTGCCTGCCATACTCCACATCACCCATTTACACCCATGAGTACCTCTCTTACCAATTATAATTTTTTAATGCAATTATAATATTTATAATTATTAAAAAACAATTAAATAAATCAATACTGGTTACTATCAATTTTTTTTTTTGCAAAGAGCCGTTTAACCTTTTAAGCAAAGTTTCGATTTTGAACCTTATAAATATAATTAACGTTATTGGGACACTCTACATCTTAAATGAGAGCACTTTGAAGGCTGAGATATGCGTTAAAGCTAGCTAGAAGAAATCTTTTAACGAATTAAAAAAGATCTGTTTAACTTATACAATAAATTACTGAGATATTTTCTTTTTAAATAGACATACTAAACTATTCATTTAATATGAAGCTAGTTATAATTATATTCTCAATTTTGTAAAAAGAAAAAAAGAAACATGTTCATGAAGTATGTCATGTTCACG
>JAJIYU010020196.1:0-10500 GCA_030144865.1 Tinospora cordifolia | reverse complement strand
TGGAGTGGTCTCAGAATTTAGAAATCATAATGAGGGAGAGGGGAATAGCCCATGGGGATGGAACTTGTACATTTCCAGCAATGTGAATGATATTCATGTGGAAGAATTGGGAAAACTTTTGAATACTCTCCAAAGGTTTCAGATAAGCAACATTATGGAGGAAGATAAGTCTTTGTGGAATGAAGACCCTAATAGAAGATTCTCAGTTCAGTCATTTAGAAGCCAAATTTCCAGCCATGAAAGGAGAAGTCAAAGTGGGCCAGTGAACTTCATTTGGAAGTCAAAAATTCCAGTGAAAGCGAAAATATTGTTGTGGTTAATAAGTCAAAATGGCTTGAAAACTGATGACAACTTACAAAAAAGATTTCCTAATCTCAATTTGAATCCTTCCACTATCTAAGTCATAGATGTTGTCCATTTCTTTGTTCATTGCCATTGCTAAATGCAAAGACTCAGGTATGAATACTTCAAGATCCAAAAGGAGCCCAATACATCTTCTCCACTCTCTTTCTCATCCACTGCTCAAGATTTATGTCCTGTTTAGCCCATCTATATGTTGGCCCATATTTGTCTTGTTTATTCTTTCTGCAATTAACTTTTAGTGTGGACCCACCTTCTTTTTGGTACATGCCCTTTAGAGTGGACTTGACCTACATGATGTTGGCCCCATGTTTATATCATCCAGTTTGTTCCTCAAAGAGTGTGGTTGAATGCTCTACAATTCAGCCTTGTGCTTGTGCTTGCCACATGGCTGTTCCACATTCTCTTTATTTTGAATGTCATGCATGTCCCTACTCATTGTGACATGGCTTTCAGCACATTCATTCCTACCATCCTCACGTCAATGGTGGTACAATGGAATAAATGGGCCCTGTTTGATAGTACAGTCATCTTGTCTTGTCGCTCATCATCTCTGTTGCATCACTGCTACTTCCAGTGAATCTCCTTTTCTTTTCTACTTGTTTATGGATTATTTCTCTCTCACTAGCTCCTCCAGGCACCAAACCTTCTACAAATCAAGGATACGAAGATCTCGCACACCATCGTCATCATATATTTTCATTTTAGCTAGAAGAAAGCCATTTGGAGGACCACCCCTTACTTTCAAGATGGCCATTTCCTTCGACCATGTGTAAGAGCCTACCGCACTCTTCTACAATCTTGACAAAGTTGATCATGCTCCACTTTTCAGCTGAAATCCCTTCAACTCTAATTCAACTATGGCCGCAAGCAATCTACCTATTTTCCCATAGTTCTCCACCATCCCAATCTTCAATAGAAATGTTGCACTAAAACGTGGAAAACTTGCCTCGTGTTAATTACCGACCTTCTTCAACATTGAAGCAATGCAGTATTGCTCTTGTTTTCTTAAATCACCGGAACAAAAATGTTTAGGTGAAGTCCTTGCACCACCTTGAATATCTTGCAGAAACTTCCTCATCTGTGAGTGGTTACTTCCTCTCTTTGTTTTCTTAAATCACACATCTAGTGGGGTTTTCCAACACCTGTTGAAGAACTATTTTTAACCAAGGAATGGTGTAATCCTCCATTGAAAATGAGTATAGTTTTTTTTTTTTTTTCCCTCTTGCAAAACCACATCAAGGCTATCTTTTGAAATGCAAATGAAAAACATTTTGAAGTTGCAGTCAAAGGTGTAAAATCGTATCATATTCCTTGATAATATTTTCCCTATCCTTCTCTCTAGTCTCCATCATGTTCTGCGCAGAACTCTAGCTTTGTCTTTATCTTCCATCAATGCACTGCATCTATGCTTAAAATATTTTGGCTTCCTAACGCGTCTTGTCACCACCATCCATTCATCATCGCTTTCATTTCCTTGATATCGGTAGGTATACTTCTTTAATCCTTAAGTCGCTTCCCAATATCCTCTATTTTCAATAGTATCAATATAAGTTTTCTTGTAAGAAATAGAAATTCTATCAAATCAGATTTAGCTAGAAACATTTCTTCTTTTGTATCATTTTTTAAAAATTCTCCTCCTTTCCTCTCTTTGAAGTAACTTTGTTAATAATGAATGAACATTGTATGGTTCTTCTATTCAAGTCTCATCATTGTTGCCTATCTTTGTGAGATGTGTTTTGACCTAAAATAGATCTCCATAAAATTGTGATGAGGAAAGTGGTGAAAGTGTTGCAAGCCAAAAACTGGAATGATTTGGAAATTGAGGAATCCTCATGGAAGAAAAAGTACAGGATGGTTATAGACAAGGATTCAGGGAGATGGCTCCGATGGACTCTCACGGAGGCTAGTAAAGCTAGTCGAGATGGAAGCTTTAAGCAAATTCGGAGAAGTGGGGGATGTTTTCTCTTGGTGGAAACTTTCACTAACAAGAGAGGAAGTTATTTAAGATTGACAAAGATTGAACAAGGAAAACAAAGTCTAATTTTTATCCCAGAGGAAGGAGGAAATCGAAACTGGAATGGAATCTCAAAGGCATTAGAGAAGTGTGATCAGGCAGCAGAAGGCATAGGAAGAAGGGGTGAAACAAAAACATCCAACCAGCAGTGGAGCAGAAATACATGGCATGCAGCACGCAGACCGGAATATACAAAGAACTCGACTAGGATGCCGGATTCTAAGCAAAACAAACCTATCACTAATAACAGCACCCAGAGGGTGCAGAGGAGAGATCCGCCCAATAACATCAACGACAAGACTAAAGAAAACGCGGAGAGGAAGGTCATACAGAAGCATACCTGGCTGGTCATACATAAATCTAGAAAATAAGTTAGAGGAAAATAAAATGAAAAAGTAAAAATAAACTTGAAACCTATTTGAACTTTTCATTATAAATAACAAGGTATCCCTACGAATGCCTACGAACAATGCAAAAGATGTGTTTATTTATGTATCTCTTAACTCAAAATGGAGTGCTTTTACCGTTGGTGTCATTTCCGATCTCTACAAATTCACCACTCCATAAAAAAATCCCTCCACTACGATTGCACTCAAGCTCAACAATTTTCACTGCTTATCCAAGGTTGAGCCCCAAAATTTCGTAGCACACTTAAAAAGCTACCTACGAACATTTTACGCCCAATCATTCTAGATGAACTAGCATCCTTTGTCTTCTCGCGTCTGCTAGCACAGCGTTAGCCAATGCGTACTCCCCATATATAGCCATTGCTTTTTTCCTAGAAAAAGAAGTTCATGTGCCACGAGCCTTCTCCACACAAAATTGCTCCTTCAAACTTTCACCCATACATCATTGATGCTTGAATAAAATCTATATATTATAAAAAAATAAAAAAATAAAATAAAAAAAAACTCATTGGGAGGCAGACCTCCAAGTTTTAGTCGCTAAGGGATAAAAAGGGAGCCGCCCTTCCCAAAGGCGAGCATATTCGGTGGTGATTAGTATGGTGGTTTTGTGGAGTCTATGGAAAGAGCGGAACGCTAGAATTTTTGAGGGAATGAAACTCCCTCCTTCCCCAATTTGGAAACAATCTTTGGCAATAGCTTCTTTTTGGGTTAGTAATAGCTCTTTGTCGATGAGATACTCCACTTCAGAGTGGATTCGAGGTTGGGATAATATTTTGTAATTTGTGCTGGGATTTTTTGTTGAGGGTGTCTTGTGGTTGGTCTGTGATGTTCTGTTGTATTATCTTATTACTTTCAATAAATACTTGTTTCTTTTAAGAAAAGGGGAGCCACCCTAGATACATGGCCTCACGGGTCTTTCAATCTATTTCTATCTAAACAATAGAGATTGTGGAGCTAGTTGGAGGTTGTTTGTCAATTATGGGCTTTCATGATAATTGAAGAGCGAAAGTTTTTGGGCTGAAGTAGTTGTTTTAGCTTTATTTTCAGGTCTTGGTGGTGCTTAAGTAGGATTTTATCACTTTTCATAATGTAGGAGAAAAGTCAAGCCCTACTACTCTGCAATTGTTTAATGAGCTGATTAGCGATTTGCAACTTAAGGAATTCCCCCCTTTTTTCCGTCTCAAATCCAATGTTACATGGTTGAACTTTCATAATAACCCCATATGTTTTCATCTTGATTGGTTCCTTTTCTCTTCTACATGAAAAGCATTGTCTCCTTTTTATAGGCAAGAAGCTCTTCCAAGAGTGGAGTCAGACCATTGCCCCATCATTCTTGACTTGTCTGGTCTTCGATGGGGCTCTATGCCTTCTGGTTTGAAGATGTCTTCCTCAAGGTTTAAATCTTTAATTAGCACTTGGCGGAATTCAATTTAAGCTAATTAATTCAAACGGCACATTCATGTTAAAGCTTGTTGGATTGAAAAATATCCTAACAGTGTTGAATGAGGACATATTCAAAATCATTTCTACCAGGAAAAAAGATCATGAAGAACTTAATGATTGCTTAGACTTCTTTAAGAAGTGTAATAATTTTTTTTTTAAAAGAAACAAGGATTTATTGTTTTAAAAGAAGAATACAACATAAAAACACCCCAAAAACCCTACAACAAAAGAGCCACACCCACCCAACCCCATTACATTGCAAAGCATTACAAAATAATCTCCTAACCCCACTAGTCTGAGATGGAGCACCTCAAAGATAAAGGACTATTGCTGATCCAGAATGACGCAAGTGATAAAAATTCTTCCTAGATCTGGGTAGACGAGAGGGCCTTATCCTCGAAAATTTCAGCGTTTCTCTCTTTTCATAAAGACCAAATCAGTGTCAAACTAGCCACCATCCAATGACGGTGCCGCTTCGAACAAACCCGAAACAAACGAAAATTAGACTAAGCCTCCAGCTCATTCTCCTCAACAAAAGGAGAAAACTGCCTCCTCCACCTTCCCAATCCATGACTGGAAAAGGAACACCAAAGGAAAAAATGATCAATAGAACTGTTGCTCTGCTTACACAAAAGACAACAGGAAAGAGATATAAAAAGATTTGGAAACAGCTTTTGAAGCATTTCCCCCGTATTGATTTTCCTTGAGGCCACCTCTCAAGCGAAAAACTTAACATTAGATGGAATAGGACCCTTCCAAATTTCTAGGGAAAGACAAGAGGAGCTAAGAATGGGAGCTTCCACCAAAGAAGAGAAAAGGGATTTAGGAGAGAACTCCCCAAAATCCTCTCTAAACCACACAGTTCTATCATCCAAATCCTGCAAAAAACAATCCCTAAGCAAAACACGAAGTGCTTCTTCTTCATCACCACAATAACGACTACTATGAGACCTCAAGTGAAAGTTCCACTGAATGACCCCTATACTATCAATCTGCTCCTTGAAGAAAACAATCGAACGATGATGACATCTTGATTGACTATATAGCCACGGAAAAAACCAGCAAAGGCGTCAATTCCCCACCACGCATCCTCCCACAAACAAACAACATCACCTCTCCCTACCCACAATTGGATACCTGAAGAAAAGCATTGGTATAGAGAATGAATAAACTTCCAAGGGCTTCTATGAGTGACGTTCCTCCGAAGACCTACATCTCACCCGTTAATGTCTAAACCATGTCAACTTTTGATTACACGAGCCCATAGCTGATTTTGCTCCCTAACAAATCAGCCAAAAAAGATTCTAGTATCTTCTCTTCCTCAAAACCGCCACAATCCTCACTCTCCTCCTCATCATTCAACACCATTTTCTTCCTCCTAATCTTTGCCTAGGTTCTGTTCCCCCACCCGCCTATCACTTCAATGTGTCTAGTTTGGTGAAGGACCATATTTTGCTTCGGTCTCCTCCTGTAAATTTTAATGGGAGGTCCCTAAACCTCTCCCATTCCCCTACTACTTTCTCCCTTATCGACCGTCTCCCGCTGGATGAGGCCCGTTGAATATTCATGGTCTCGTTCCTCTCAGCTCCTTCATTCAAGGCTTTCAAGCCTTGATTATGTGCCTCCCCGTCATTTGAATCTGTGGGCCGCATTACATACCTCTGATACATGTCTTGGACCCCACATGTCTCGGACCCCACATGTCTCGGACCCCACATGTCTCTAGCCCACTGTGTTGTCTGTCATCTTCACCATAATCCTCTCTTCCATTTTCAACTGCTTCTCCAACCACCCCTCTGCATGTCTCCTCTTTGTGCATGTAGTTGTTCCAATTTTCTGCCACCATATTTTGCCCTAGCTTGCTTGTTTCATCTACCTCTGACTTGACTTGAAATAAACGAATAGAAAACACCTCATTTCCTATATGCATGTCCACGGTTTTTGGCAAAAAACCGCAACTCCACCCCTTGACCTTCAGGAACACAGTATCGTAAGTGCTCCTTCAACTGATAACGGGTCCATCTCTATCAATCCCCCACATTTCATAGCAATTTCCCCAAAGGTAGCCTTCGTCCATATTGCAATAGGCAAACCTTCGATTCTAATCCACTCTTCTAGCAACAGAACACCCGATTAAGCCATTGCATTCCTTTCTCCCAAGACTTTATTTCATAATTTGGTGTTGAGTTAATTTTTCCTTTCATCAACATATTCCACTCCTTTTCTGACGAACACTTCAATAGAGCTCTATCTCTAGATATGGGGATCAACCTACACTCCATGTTTTGCTGCTACACGATTTCTTCTGAGATATCTTCCCAAACAACCTAGTTTGAGAACCGCTTAAACAATAGCCACAGACGACTCTGATCTATAGGTGGTGCAAACTTGGTTTTTGGTATGAAATTCTGATTCCATGCCACCGGTCTACCTTGGATCACTAATTTTGTCATTTTCATCTTAGGCTTAATGCTCTGATTCCATACAATTGGTCGTCTTTGTTCTCTTTTGTACTGTGCCTTCTTGTCACCAGCCCACTCACCACTATGTCCACCCCTTCTGAACGAACCAACCCTTCCTTCAATGCCTTCAGTGGAGCAACATAACTCCACCTCACGCCTTAATCTCTCCCAATTTCGATCTATGTCTTCCTCTAGAATGATGATCATTCTCTGATATCCATTTTCAACCTTCAATAACCTTAGATAACTTCCCCTACAGTTGGTAAAGGTTTCTACCATCGGCACAACTCTATTGCTTCTCCATACCCTTCTGAAACTGCTATCTCTCTTCTTCTTAGACGCCTCCTGCACTGTTTTTATGAACTGCCTACCCGTGTCGACATTCATTTCCACTCAAAATTGCCTTGATCTTGTGTTTTCATCAATGACGAAAGTGTTCCATCGTTTCGACCTCCACACCTTCATCCTTTTCCATTCCATAGAGTTTCGCAATCTAGTTCAGAAATGAGAACTCACCCTCTCTAAAACTCAAAGCCTCACTCTTGCAGTATCGCGTTGCAAAAAATCAGATTACCAGAATCACAGATGACGCGATTCTCAGTCGCAATGCTCAATCACGATTCTCAATTTAAACTAAAGGTTCTAAGCCAACATTAGAAATAGACGAGCACAACCTAATTCGCAGAAGATGACCAAGATCAAGTTGCAATGCCGCTGGTCATCTTCGCAGAAAGATGACCAAGACCAAACTGCAGTATCGCCGGTCGCATATTCTCAGAAACTTGGGTCAACTAAGTAGACCAGCAGAACTAGACGAAATAGAACCCTAGGAGTCTAACAGAAACTAGACGACAACTCAAACCAGTTGAAGATGACGACTCAAAAACTTGCGGCAATGAACAAATCGCAGAATTGTTGTTCAAAGTATCGCCAATTGCAAGTCGTGGATCGCAGATCGCGCATCAATGACCATGAACCAAGTCGCATGGGATCACAGGTCGTAGGATTGCACCAGACCAGTCAAAGACAAGATGACGACCCAAAAACTTGCGTCAACATGCCACTTTGCAAGATCGCTTCACAACAACAAAGACATTCAAATTTAACCTTCTTGCCATTTTGGAAACCACGGGTTCCCAAAAAGCTTGAGAGCCCAGGCTTCCCTCCAAGGGGCATCCCTAGATACTTAAGAGGCCATACCCCTAGCTTACAGCCGATTTTGGAAGCAATCTAAGAAATCTAATTCTCTTCTACGGCTATTCTGGCAATGCAAGTCTTGGACATGTTGATGCGCATCCCAGTAGCCCAACAAAAACTTTGGATTATCCAAAAGGCTTTCTCAATGTTCTCCTCTGTTCCATCCAAGAATAAGAGAGTGTCATCCGCAAACTATTAATGCGTGACTTCAACTCTGTCCGAACCCACCACAAAACCGTGGATCCCGTGCATCTCCCTCCCTTTATCAAACAGATGACCTAATAACACATATGCCATTAGGTTAAACAAAAAGGGAGACATTGGGTCTCCTTATCTTAGACCCCTTTAAGCTTCAATTTTATCCCTCGGCCTACCATTAATGAGAAAAAAGTAGGAAGTTGATCTCAAACATTGATTAATCCAACACCTCCACCTATGACCAAAACCCTTCTTGTCTAACACAAAATCAAGAAAAATCCAATTCACCATATCATAGGCCTTTTCCATATCGGCCTTGACAACCACTCCTTTCATCTTCCTCGCCCAGTGCTCTTCAACAATCTCATTTGCCACCAACACTGCATCCATGATATTTCTCCCTTTCACAAAAGCCAATTGATTTTCAGAGATTGTATTCACCATCGCCATTTTAAACCTATTAGTCAAAACCTTTGCAATGATTTTGTACAAGCTTGTCCTGAGACTAGTAGGTTCAAAGTCTTTCACCCTCCTCACTACGTCTTTCTTTGGAATTAAACATATATAAGTCTCATTGGTACATTCGTTCACTTCTCTTGTTCGAAAAATTCCTCTATTACCTTCATAAGGTCTCCTTTCAAGATGTCCCAGTTTTTTTGGAAGAAAATCGTTGAAAACCCACCTAGTCCCGGGGCCTTGGATCCATCACAATCGAAGATTGCATCTCTAGCTTCTTCCTCTGAGAATTGATCTTCCAACCACTTGCTATCTTCTACACCAATTGGGTGTCAATCTAAGCCTTCAAGACCTCAAACCTAACTGCTCTTCTTCCCATACACCTCAAAGAAGTTTTCCACTATATGCTCCACTAACCTTTCTTCTCCCTCCACCACTTCCCCGTTATCCATTTCTAATTTGGAGATGGAATTCTTCGCTTTCCTACCACTCAGGATCCCATGGAAAAATTTTGAATTAGCGTCACATTCCTTCAACCAAGAAATACAAGCCTTGAGTCATGCTCCCCTATCCATTTCCCTAATCAACTTCCATAATTCACCTTTCTTCTCCCATCTCTCTCTCCTCCACTCCTCATCCCATTGACTACCCCCCTCTAGCAGATCCAGAGCCTCAATACAACATTCTAACTCCTTCCTTCTTTTCTCTTTAACTCCAAAGCTTAATGCCATAAGAATGGAAGCAAAAGTTGACATTCCTAAAACTTGTGCAAAGGCCATGATGGTCAATTGAAGGACAATCAAACTGCCAAGGTTGCTTATATTAGAAAAAATGATGCAAATTCTAAGTTCTTTTTTAGGGTTCTTATTAACAGAAAGCCTAGATGCATTTTTTTTCAAAGGTTGAATGGGATGATGCTTCTTTAGTGGAAGATGAGGCTAGAATTGTTGAGACTTTCACACAAAAATCCCTTGAAGTATTCTCCTTAAAACGTGACCACTTATAAGAAATTGATGGCTGCAAGTGACAACCAATTGATAGGGAGGATGTTTCATTTGAATTGGCTCTTATCAACACAATGGTTTTTGTGCCATCAACGAAGAAAATGAACACAAAAACAGCATTATTGTGGAACAGGGTTGATAAGAATAAGTGGTCAAATTTGAACAAGTGGTCCCCCCCCCCTCTCTCTCCCCAGCCCCTTCCCTCTAAGAATAAGCGGTCAAATTTGAACAAGTGGCCTCCCTCCCTCCCTCTCTCTCTCCCCACCCCCTTACATTCTCTCTGTCTATTCTCTTTCTACATTGGGCTTCTTGTCTATAACTCCAATTTCCAATACCTCGTAGCAACCACAACAAAGGACAATGACCTTTTTTTTCTTCTTTTTCTCACTTGATTTGATTTCTTTTGTGAAATTCCTTTCTGTTCTTTAAATTCTCTTCTGTGATTTTGTTCTTTCCTTTGTTTTCTAAATTGTAGGACTATATGTGTCAATTATTACTGTGTCATGTATATACTAGTTTGTTATTGTGATCTGCATATCATTACATATAAATTATAAATAAATAGAATTATAAAATTATATATTTAGTTGTTGTTGTGAATATATATGGTGAGAGACTAATAAATAAAAAATTAATTCTTTAGGAACTTCTAAATAATTATTTATGGTCCGCCTTAAACCCGCCTATGTCCCTCCTTACCTTATGGAGACTTATCTTCTTAGATCGCCTAACCGTCATGACAACAATGGTTTGAGCAATTGGCAGACAAAGAGAGTCCCATGAGGAAGGGAGATATTGGGATTGGCAACACCATGATAAGAAACAATTCATTATGTGCTAAATAATGTGGACATTGTTCTAGGATCATCTATCTTATAGGTCAAGGTTATTTCAAGTTTGACAGAAGAATTGTCCCAAACATTAAGACCACATTTAGAAGCTCATAGAAATTTATC
>JAJIYU010020195.1:0-10501 GCA_030144865.1 Tinospora cordifolia | reverse complement strand
TCTCTGTTATTTGTTTGCTCTTCTCTGTTATTATTCCACAGGTTGTAAGCTTTCCTAGGTAAGATTATGGAATTTGGCACAGATAACCTCGTATTATTTTCGCATGTGTTCCCTTAGCAATCACTTCAAAATTTTAGGACCCTTACGCATTTTGTAGCATGATTTGTGAGTTATCTTGAGCGTGTGTGATATTTTGTGAAATTTGACCATCAAAAGAAGAGAAAACTACATCCGTGCATTAATTATCATTTATAAAAATATAGCCAGATTATCAGTAGAAAAAAATATGATTGACAAATAAAATAAACAAAAGAATATGGTTTTAAGAGGACTTCTACCAACAGTGGGTAGGCGTACATGGTTCAAATTACAAAAAGACTAAGCAATTAATAATTATATTAATAAGAAACCTTATCTAGTACTGATGAAGCCTCGTATGATATAACTCATATAAAAAAGCATCAAACTGAGATTTCCATAATAGATTTACAAACTTTGATGATCATGAGCCATAAGAGCAAGGTCATTCTTGTGAATTTGTAGGTTTTAGCATTAATAAAATCTTAAGGGCACCGCACCTTACACTTAGAGATATGGGTTTAAAGCCTTAATTAAAGACACGTTGTGATTGAAAAAATAAAAATAAAAATACGAGGCACAAATAATATAATAAAGATTAATTGACAGAAAAGGTACTTAAAGACCTAATGACCCCAAAGAAATTAAGGACACAGCAAGGAGGCAAAGGTAACTGTAGTCTGTAGTCTGTAGAGAAACCTCAACCAAACAGTGTGCACTTGAATATTAGATATATCTGACTCGGTAAATGGGTGAGACATAAGAGTTAATTAAAGGTAGTAGTACTACTGCCTACTTGCATTCAAGCTTCTCGATCATCCCTTCGGATGCATGGGCTGGAATGAAACAGTGGGAATTAGACGTGTGGGGGCCTCATCTCTCTCTTCTGTAAACAGTACCACAAGCACTTGCAACATATATTTACAGATTGTCTCACCAGGGTTTCTTGATTCCACATGCAGGAGCTGTCGTGGCTTCCAATTAAATATTGCCCTGTTAGGTAGCCTAACGCTGGGCACGTAAATGCTGCAAGCTGCCCAGATCTTGTGGGTGTTATTTAATTCAATTACAAACATTAATTCTTTCATTACTTCAATTAATATTCTCAACGTTTCTTTATGACGATTGGTTTGAAAGTAATGCTTGTTATCTACATGTAACTTAGTTTCTGAAGTTAATTTGTTTCGCCAAGTACTGATGCTTTTTTAATATTTTGAGAATACGAAATTATAAACATATTTAACTAATTGACAATGTTAATATGATTGTAATGACAATTTTCATAATTAATTGCAGAATAAATGGCCAACTAATTTTAATAAATAATCATCAGAAATTCATTTAATAATTATTAATATTACTGTTCATCGGTTTCATATTTTTCTTATGAAACTTATGATTATTAAATATTTTTATTATGAAATTTATAATATTCAATACTCATTTATCTAATGATTGTAAAAAAAAAAAAAAAAGAGACGACTAGGTATAATTTTTCCAAATTTTCATAGGCAATCTCCGATGGTCCAGCCTGTCTTTTCCCCTTTTTGTTGAATATTAATCTCCATTGAGTCCTTCTCACGTGTCATAAGTTCATCTTGCTGATCACCTGTAAATCATTATTATCAATTTTTTTTTTACTTGCATGATCCAATGAGCTTAGCACTCCCATAGTCCCAACTTCCAAACCTAATGTAACTTTTTTGAACATCTAGAATTTTTTTTCTAATGAACCATTTTTGCTGTAGATTATTATTTCCTTTATTATTTCAAATAAAATTAGTATTAATTAATTCTTATCTTTCATACTTACTGTTCTCGAGAAACCTAATTACAACAAAATTTGACTACCTGTTAAGGTTGATTTTCGGATTTTTTGTATTATAAATTTCAATATTTAGTGCAAGATTTGATGACTTCATAATAGCTTGTTAATTGAAATTTCTTCTAATCAGAATAACATTGCAACTAAATGAGTTCCAGCTTCGACCCACCAATATGATAATAAGGAAAAGTAAATTAAACGGCTAAAAGTGCCATGTGGGAATGAAAGAATTATTTAATTAAGAACAAATACATGATTTGATTTGATTAGCATTTTTATTCTAAGAATGCTGGAAACATTTCAAATATAGATTTTGAGTATAAATTGCTGGTACATATTATTAATTTTCTTAAATTTTGCATTTGTACCAAATTTAGAGTGATTCAATGGTATTTAATGCTAATATACATATAAAGATGTTTGGTTGGGGCAATGCAAAATAAAAAAATTTCTCGAAGATTATAATTTTCTTAAAATCTTTTTTCTCGTATTTGTTAGTAAAAATGAAGAAAAAAAATCTTTCAAAGAATTTTTTTAAATCTTTCAAAGAATTTTTTTAGATCTATATATTTTCTCATCAAAATTTATTCAATTTGAAAGAACTTTTCTTATAAAAAAGGTTCTTTATACTAATTTGAAAAATAATTAAAAAGGAGTATTTTTGCCAAATTTTTTCATATTCAAACAAACAATTATAGGAAAACTTTCTAAAGAATTTTTTTTTTTAAATATATATATATTTTTCTCTACCAAAAACAGACTATGCCGTATGCACAGAAATTAAACTAGCTACCTAGGGCTTAGTTATGATTTAAGTCTTTCATTCAATAATTAAGGGACGGCTCTTCCGATAGTCTCTTCTTCTGAACCGTAAAGTAGGCTATAATTGAATGCATGTATACGTTGGTTAAACTGTCACCTACTCTGATATCCTTTCTTCCTCCTGTAAAAGTAGGCTAATTACATCATCTTGATTACCTTTCTTCCCCTTTAAATACTCCTCACGCCTCCATAACATTTCAACACACACAACACAACTTTACACAGTAACTTTTCTTTCAGTTCCTCTCATGGCTTTTCCTCCTCATCCTTTCAAGCCTATTTCAAGATGCAATTCAGAAGGAAGATCGAATCAAACTGTGGCTTCTGACCTTGATGGCACCCTTCTTGTATCTCGAAGTGCTTTTCCTTATTACTTGCTCGTTGCCATGGAAGCAGGTAGCCTTATAAGAGCATTGATACTCCTAGCATCAGTTCCTATAGTTTACTTCCTATACATATTTGTATCAGAAACGTTTGCAATTAAGCTCTTAGTCTTCATCTCATGTGCCGGCTTGAAGATGCGAGACATAGAATTAGTTTCGAGGTCAGTTTTACCAAAATTCTATGCCGATGATGTTCATCCAGTGACTTGGAAGGTGTTCAGTTCCTTTGGCAAGAGATATATAGTCACGGCAAGCCCAAGGGTCATGGTTGAGCCCTTTGTGAAGAACTATTTAGGCGTTGATAAGGTTCTTGGCACTGAGCTTGAGGTTTCAAAGTCAGGCAGAGCAACTGGGTTTGTCAATAAACCAGGTATTCTTGTAGGAGAGCACAAGAAAGCAGTTCTTAAGAGAGAATTAGGGGACAACTTGCCCGATCTGGGTCTAGGTGATAGCAGAAGTGATTATGAATTCATGTCAATTTGCAAGGTAAGCGTAGTCATTAATCGAATCCTCTATCAACTCACATTGACGTTCCAAAAAAAGGCAATTTCACCTTTTCCCCCCCTTGGTATTAAAGATCAAACGTCATTATCTATGCCTATTTGACTAAACTGCGGTGAAAAAGTAATTTTTTCTGGTTTTCCAAGAAGCTATATGAGACTAGCTTGTTCAAAATTCTCTCGAAACACAACATAATTAGCAATTTACTTTATTTCTCCATCAACTTTCAATCTCACGATCGATCACATCAATCTCATCATTTGAAAATTTGCAGGAAGCATACATGGTGCCAAGAACAAAATGCGACCCGTTGCCAAGAAACAAATTACTAAGGCCAGTAATCTTCCACGAAGGACGCCTGGTTCAAAGACCAACTCCTCTAATGGCGCTTCTCTCCTTCATGTGGCTACCAATTGGCTTCATACTCTCCCTACTCCGTGTCTACCTCAACATCCCATTACCGGAACGCATCGCAAGATACATGTACATGATCCTTGGCATCAAAGTAATTGTTAAAGGCAACCCACCGCCGCCGCCTGGCAAAGGCCAAGCCGGCGTTCTCTTCATATGCAACCACAGAACCGTTCTAGACCCGGTTGTCACCGCAGTCGCTCTGGGGAGAAAAATCAGCTGTGTGACATACAGCATTAGCAAGTTCACCGAAATAATATCCCCAATCAAAACAGTGGCCTTATCGAGGGAAAGAGAGAAAGACGCTGCTTACATCAAGCGGTTGCTAGAAGAAGGAGATCTCGTGATATGCCCTGAAGGGACTACCTGTAGAGAGCCATTTTTGTTAAGGTTCAGCGCCCTTTTTGCAGAGCTCACAGATAGGATAGTTCCAGTCGCGATTAATACCAAACAGACCATTTTTCATGGAACTACGGTTCGGGGGTTCAAGCTTTTGGACCCGTATTTTGTGTTCATGAATCCGAGACCAGTTTATGAGATAACGTTTATGAATCAGTTGCCCAGTGAGCTGACATGTAAAGGCGGGAAATCCGCCATTGAAGTGGCGAATTATATACAGAGAGTGTTGGGAGGGACGCTGGGATTCGAGTGCACCAGTTTGACGCGAAGGGACAAGTACGAGGTGCTGGCTGGAACCGATGGTCGGGTTCAGGCCCAGAAGGAGGAGACGAAGAAGTAGCTGATGATGGTGGATTGAGGAGAGAGAAGAAAAAAATTAATTAGAGAGCTCATGTCTGTGTGTGAGTCGTACGAGTCTAAATTTTCTGTATTTAAAGATTAATAAAGTAAGGAGGAATTATATTTGTTGGCTTAAAAAAGGAAAAAGAATTAAAAAATTTGTACCCATTAATTAATAGAAGTGTAGAACATCAATCAGATTTGATTTGTATGAAGGCTTGTGAAGTTTTGGTAGCAAAAGCAGTGGCTAGTTATTTTTGCGCTTGGGTGGTGCCATAGAAACAAAAATAGAAATAGAAAAATAGAAAAAAAATATGTTTTCCATTTTTTATGTTTACATTCACTCAGATAAAAAATATTTTCAGTATTTTTAAACTGTTAAATATGAAATTACATCTAATTATAAACCAAACGAATGTTGAAATAAATTTTTAACGTAGTTATACGATCATGCATCACAAATATTGGGTTATATATTACGCCACAAGAAAATAATTATAATTATATAGTTTGTACATGTGTTATATATTCTAATAGAAATAGTTTCTTATGTTATTATAACTATAAACAGGACATACGATTGATAAAATCTGCATATATATATACATATAACAACGTTTCAGTGATTATAATTAATGCAGTATTGTTATAGAGTTTTTCTCTTTCAAATTATATAAATTAAAACATTTTCAATGTAACCTAAATTTCTAAAAACTAAAAAAAAATGTATTGAAAGGTTGTTATACAGTAATGAGCCTTAAAAAATGTAGCCAAACCCAAAAAAGAAAGGAAAAAAAAAGAACTATATATTAGGGGTATTCTAATAAAACACGCTGATGTGACGAAGCTACGTTATAGGAGTGAGTCAATTTAATGTTTTAATTTTGGTGGCGCTTATTAATAGTTATCCCATGAAGGCGAAAGCACCGGTGGTAGTGGCGGGTGGGTGAGCGTGGTAGCAGAGAAGTAGGTGGTATTGATGTGGAAGGAATTAAAAACTGTGGAGCACAAAAGATGTGATGGAGCGTGAAAGAGCGCGTAGGGACACGAGAAGACAAAATCGCTGCTTCGCGAGATCTAATGAGAGGCGCTCTGACAATTTGTCCCTACAAAACCCTTTTGAAATGCCAAACAACCCGGCATTCAGGTCACAAGCCTATCAATTAGCAAACCTTAGAAATCAAGCGGTTCCCATATAAAACAGAAATTTCTTGAGCCGAAAATTTATTAAAAATGAAAAAAAGTGACAGGGAGAACAATTGCTCGGTGTGTTAAATTGTTGATCAGTGCAAGGATTGACCGACCTACAAGACGCTCAATGGTCGTCAACTAGCACCCATTAACACTTATTGAGCGCCCATAAGAGATGTCTTAAGAAGGGTCCCAAAATTGCTGTGGCTAAGAGCATTTCTAGCCTCATTTTCATTTTTTTATTTTATTTTAAAGTTATTTCAACATCAAACGGTACATTCTTTTCTAATTCATTACTCTATTTTTTATTTCAAAAAAATATTTTTAAAATATTTTTTTACCTTCTTTTTATACATAAATCTTATTTCATATATTTACTAAAAATTATATTTAATTATTAATAAATAAATAATAAATAATATACTATAAATTTAAATAATTATTTTATTATATAATAATTAATTAAAATTAATTAACTATAAATTATTTAGTAGATTATTAGTAATTAATTAGTATATAAAATTTAAATTTTAATCTAACTTTAAAAAATAATGCATTACAAAATATAACATAAAAATAGCCAAAATATTTCGTTAATTGTAAAAAGTACACTTAATCATCTAAGTTATTATATTTTTCTCACAAGTGATTAATTAATGCATTTCAAAGCTCGAAGCAAATATTTGTATCTCTAATTTGTTTATACCAAGTCACAAATTATTGAAACTGGACGCTTTCATCAATGACCATTTTAAAATTTACAGTTGGTGGCTTTCTTGCATCATCATTAATTTCAATAGGTGTATCAAAATCACGTTCATCCTCAATTATCATATCGTGCATAATAATACATGTGGACATGATATCTTGAAATACATTAAAACATGTTTATTTAAACAAAAAAATAAAGAATAAAAATAAGTATAACATCGTAAAAATAATTCATATAAAATAATAAATAAATAAATAAAGCAACCAAAAATTTTCAAATAATTAAATTTTAAATTAAAAACTATAAATTTAACTTAAAACTATTTTAATGAAAAGAAAAATTGTTAACTGAAAAAAAAAACATAAAGAAACAGAAAAAAAATTTTAAATAAAAAATAAAAAAGTGTTATCTTTGGTGCATGTGAACAATGCTACACCAAAGATGGTGTGACACTTGTCACTAATACCAAGATGACGTTGGTGATGAGGCAAGGTTGGAATAACCCTGTGCCAATTAGCCCTCTTTAAAAAAATGGCGATGGATTAGAGATGACCTAACAATATATATAACTGCTTAACTCAAAAAGAAAAAATAAAATAAATCTTCAATGTCCATTGAACTCAAAAATAAATAAATAAATAAGTAGAACAAACGTCCAAAATCTAGAAAACTATTTGTACTAAACATTTGTTTCTAAAAATAATTATAATCCTATTATTTTTCTAAAGAGTTGTAAATGAAACAAACTCTGACCTTATGCATCGAGCTTTCCTTCGCTCAAGATAAAAAGATTAATTTTTTTTATAAATAAATAAAAGTATTTTATCTTTTAAACTAAAGTAATAAAGAGACTATAATAGTTAGTAGAAATGATATTCATCTGAATCATTTATGTTAACCTTCTTTATAATTTTTTTCTCAATGAAATTAAAGGGTCTTAGCTTTTTTTTGTTTACTTTATTCTCTCATCTTTTTACTTTGCTCCAACTCCTAAAATTTTAAAAACAAAAATAAATAGAAGAGATGGTGATGCCTTCTAACCAATTTTCTGTTCAATTCTTTTGTGGTAAGGTAGATGATCTAACCAAAAAAGCTGGTAACCGCGGAGAAAAATGGGGAGTTACTATCTAACCATCAAAGCATAATTATTGGGTCCTACGCCAGCCATTGACGTAGCTACGACATAATAAATGACTAAAGGAAGCGCCAACTACGTAGTAGGTCTAATGCCTTAAATATTTTGAAAGTACAAGTACATCATCACCATTTATCACAATCATCAATTCTCACGTACATATTCGTCGACCAACCTGATTAATTAAACTAATCCAATTCTTTTAAACTAAATTGAGTTGGATTTATATGTTGAATTGGGTGAAGTAGAATTTATAGTTTTTTTCATCAATCTAATTCCTGTTGGGTCAAAGTTTTTCGATTAATCCATACTAGTCCAAACTATCAGAAAAAAAAAAATTGTAATTCTTACTTGATTTACTTTTTTTTTCCATAAAATCTTACTACCATAATTGTAAAATATTCCTTAAAATTCATTAAGTAAGTTGAATTGATTAATTTGATTAAGAGGTCTTTAAATTAGGTTGCCTGGAAATTAAGAGGTCTTTTATGGAAAGTATCAAAACTTTCTCTATTTTATAAAAGACTTTAAAAATAAGGAAAAAAAAAAAAGCTATCCAACACTATAATTTTTTTAAAGCTTTTTTTATAAGACTTATCAAAATAAGGAATTATAAAAAGTATTATCAAACACTATCTAAATTTCTTTGTAACTAAAATACAACTGAATTGGTTTGTGTTTGCCAAGAGAAAATTACAAAAAATATTAGAAAAATTAACTTAATAGCATAATTATATGTGCCTTTTTTTTCTTAACTATGTGTATATCGTATATTATTAATTATTATCAAAAATACTGAAATATGCATAGTAATGTTCTTATTTGTTCATCTTCTTAATACTGAAATTATTTTGTATTTATGTATGTGATTTAATTGGTGCAGACACATGTATATATATTAATCTGTATTTATATATATTTGACACATTATCTTGAATTGATTAACGTATAAATATGCAATTAATTGATTAATCAATTAATTGGCATAGATGTATATATATACGCATTAATATAACCACATGTATATATATATATATATTAATCATGATTGATATATGTAGGCATGTAGTAATAATATATAAGCATAAATATATATATAAATATATGTATATATGTGCAATTTTTTTTCTAAATACATCTAACCATGTATTTTTGTACCTAATAATTTAAATAAGTTTACATATATATTTTCACACACACACAGACACACACACACACACACACATATATATATATATATATTTAAGTTTCAAAAATATTATACTAAATATATTATCCAAAATATCATTTCCTTATACTAAATAATTTAATAGTGAAGACTATTATAATAATGAAGAATATCATGCATATATATATACTAATTAATTTAATCAATTACATATTACTACATCCCTACATAACTCAATCATAATTAATTAATAAATAAATAAATAAATAAATATATATATATATATATATATATATATATACGTCTATGCTAATTAATTTAATCAATTAATTGCATATTTATACGTTAATCAATTCAAGATAATATGTCAAATATATATAAGTACAGATTAATATATATACATGTATTTGTACCAATTAAATCGCATACATAAATACAAATACTTGCCTGAAAACTATCGTTATAAGCAAACTCAATCAGGGGCAGGTACTTACTCCAGTTTCCTTTGAAGTCTAGGATGCTAGACCTCAGCATGTCTTCCAGCGTCTGGATAACTTTTTCTAATTGGTCATCTGTCTAAGGGTGAAAAGTTGTACTCATGGTGAGTGTAGTGCCTAATTCCTTCTATAAACTCTTCCAAAATTCTGAGATGAAATGAATGTCTCGGTCTAACACTATTGTTTTACGTACCCTATTAAGGCGTATTATCTCTTTCACATAGAGTTCACCTAATTTAATGACTTGGTTTGTGGATCTAATGGGCAAGAAATGTGTCACTTTAGTGAGATGATCCACAATCACTCAAACAATATCTTCTTCTTTCCGATTTCTTAGTAACCCGTTAACAAAATTTATGGCAATGTCATCCAACTTCTATTCTAGGATCGAAAGTGGTTTTCACAATTCAAAGGGCCTTTGATGTTTTGCCTTTACTTGTGTAACGACCCGTATATTTTTAATATGTATTTTCGTATTTTTTTAGAAATTTTAATGGAAATACATGAATTATTCTCATTTTTTTCTAATTTTGAATTACTTACTGAAGAAAAATGAGAAAAATGGAGAAAAATGCAAAATTGAGGAGAAAATATGTGGAATCATAAGAAAAATGTGATTTCTAGAGAAAAATAATTTTTGGAATTGATTTTTAAATTTTTGGAATAATTACGCAATTTTTAGAGAAATTAATTAAATTTTTGGGAGAAAAATATAATTTATGGGTAAATTATGCAAATTTTAAAAAATAATTGTATAAAAAATAAAAATGGTGTGTAATTAAAAGATTTTCGTAAAGAATGATAAATCAAATAATTTTAGAAAAAAAAATACGAAATTTAGATATATATATATGTCTATATAAAAAAAACAAGCAACAAAAAAAAGAAAAAAAAAAGTTAAATGATGGAATTGGGCCACCTGGGCTGGGCGCACAGCCCAGCCCACCACTCCTTTTCCTCTCTTCCCTCTCCTTCCTCCTTCTCTTTCCTCCTGATTTTTAGCTAGGAAAACCAGATTTTGTTCTGATTTTTCCCATGGT